>BQNB010014924.1:0-74183 GCA_026074375.1 Tanacetum coccineum | reverse complement strand
ATCGTATAGTGACTCGTCATCACTAGAAGTAAAATTATTATTTGAATCGAAAAGAGGGTTAGAGAAAGTCACGGATTTTTCTTCAAAAATAGGAGAGAAATCATCACTCGAAGGTAAAACGCTCTCACCATCACTACCAGATGCATCCTCGAACTCTTTTGGGATTGGAATAAGATCCTCAACACTGGACTTTATAAATTCGTCTGATTCCTTTTCAGGAATAGTGCTAAGTTACTCATTCCCTATTATGAGAGAGTCATCGGGCTCCATAATAGAAGACACGGGTGCGAGAGTAATAGACGGAGAAATTTGAGGCATATCTTTTAAAAGATTAGAATACTCCCCACTTCGTCATCATCGTCATCATCACAAGTAAAATTGAAATGTCTCGAAGGCTTAGGAGTATGCGTACTAATATTAGCCGCCTGCTTTCGTTAAATTACCATTTCACAAAATGATCGCACCATGTTGAGAATTTCATTGTTGAATCTTCTTGTTCTCCCATATAACGTGCAAATAACTTATTCCTTTTGTTGATTTAGATCTTCTTTAGGGATTGATGCGAATTCTGAAGGGGTTGGTTCAAAACCGAATAGTTAGATTATGGGTCAGTGGTTTTGATCCATCGGTTGACATTGAAAACTTTCATGAGAACCCCCACAGTTTTCACAGCAAAGATATTGTTGTGGAAAACTCGGTGAATTTTGTGGATAATAATTATCACTAAAATTTTGATTGTAGCACGGTACATGCATCATAGGACAAGCGGTAAACCGTGGCGGACATCAAAACATAGTAAGAATCGTTCCCTCATAACTCACACGAGTATAGTCTCGTATTGGGGTTGTGGATGTTGGTTGAAGAAGTTATGGTGTTTCTTTTTAAGAATAGGTTTTGGGTCATAGGACAAACTCATTTCCAGATCCATTACCCTGCTTAGCTCGGACAGTTCCAAATTTAACGGTACCTCACACCACGAGCAACCAAATGGTTATACGAAGACAGGTCGAAGAATTTATAATAGATTAAGAGGATAAGTATAAGAGATTAAATGAATAAGAGGATAGAGAAGATTATTTTTGAAATTTTTTATAAAGATAATATTAATAAAAATATTTTTGGTATTTTCAATATTTATAAAAGCAATATACAAATAAAAGAAGAATAAAAATTTACTTTTGGGATTTTTTATTTTTTTAATAAGTACTGGAAAATAAACTTTCCGAAGAAAAGATCTTCAAAGCTCGAACACATACAATTCTCGTAAAAATAGTACACCTCTCCACGGCAGCAGCGCAATTGATGCCAGGTCGTTTTTAGACTATAAACAAAAAACCCTCTCATATATAATACATATATATAATACATATATAATACGTAAGCTAAGTATCATACAAATTATTCTTAGGAAAGAATAATAAGTAATCAATACGGGTATCGTTTTCCTCGGTGAGAGGTGAATGGAAATCTACTTTCAAGTTGTAAGTCGAGCTTGATTGTCATAAAAGTTTTTGGTTTTGGTCTTAAACTATTTTATAATAAAAAATTAAACTAATTTTATTCTAAATTTAAAAACTTAAATTGGATTAAAATAAAATTGATCTAAAATGATATAATTGACTAATATGCGTGCTATGTGCGTGAAATGTTCCTTAAGTGTGAGTTGGATTAACAAATTAAAAATTCTTAGAAAACAAGTTTCTAGAAATTAAAATGACAAGTAAATTAAAATGTTGTTTTTAATAAATGATCTAGTATTTCCATTGCATTAAAGTAATGACCGGTATGTATTTTTGATACAATTATAAGACTATTATTTTTTTAAACCTTTTTAAATCCTCACTTACATTCTCAAATCATTATTCAAGCCCCTATTAAAACTACTCACTACTCATAATGATTAAACAAACAAAGCTAAACATTTTAAAAATTAAATTTACTTATTATGTGAATTAGGATAGAAAATGGAAAAACGAGTTGAAGAGCCGACAATTAAATGAATACCCACCGATCTTTATTGGCTAATAGAATATTATCAAATTCGGTCTAAGCTAAATAAAAACTCTTAAGCTCTGCGCCTCTTGAGTTGACGGTGCAAAAAGTACAAAATAACAAATAAAAATTGTTATCACACTAACAGATATATCAATTACTAATGCAAATTCTTATTATCATTTTCGTCCCTTATGGGGGGATAAAAAATTTTTTTTTTTTTTTTAGCCCAGACCAACTATTGAACAAATACCAAATGTGGCCAAGATCATTCCTGCTTACCAAATGAAAAAAGAAAGTTGAAGCACTAATAAAATGGGCCCTACCGTTAACCAAATGAAGCCTAGTTGAAAATTTTGTTACAAACCAAACGTACACAAGATACTTATTAACAAGGCTGAACTAAAACTCATTAAGCACCTAATAGTGCTTAAAATAAACCAGAAATAATCAATCAGCTCGCACGAAGAAACTGACATAAAGAAATAAGCCACGATTTTAAATGAATCAATCAAAAAGCATGCGTTTCTGGCACATCAAAAACGAGATTTAATCGTTTAAACACAAATTACTATAAAACTAGATATGTACCTTAAACTGACTAAATAAGCAAACAGATTGAGCAAATAGAATATCTCAATTTAGCAACTATAAAGAAACGACTAGGTAAGGCACTTTTATCACAAACTTCAATTATGAAGACGAATTCTACAAAATAAACGACTAAATAAGCAGTTACCTAACTAGATAAGATCGAAAAACTAATCAATATGCCACATAAAAAATAGCAACAGGATTTTTAGTAGCAATAAGCACATAAACGAATCATGTTACCAATCGAATAAGCAAATAAGCTCATAAAAAATTGATCTAGCACTTTAAGTTCACTCTAAACCAAATAAGCTATTCAAAAACGTATATAAACATAAATTATGAGCTTCTAATCAAATAAAAACGAAACAAGCACAACAATAAGCTATTTTCGAGCTTATTAAAACTTATTATCTCGAAAGGATCTTAAAAACGAGTAAGAATGAATCGAAAAAGCTGGGATAGCTTATAGGAGTCAATCTAAAGGTTTTTAAGAGATTTTGAAAGAATAGTGAGATATTAAAACTAATGAATAGTTGCTTATTTTATAAATAGCCTAAGCGAAATTAAGAAAACAACAAAATAGCAACAGGGAATAGAACCAGATCTCCAGGTAAGCTCACAACTTCGTATTATACATGTTTTCGATAAGCCTATTTCATTACAACAAGATTCAATAAGCATAAATTCGAGATAGCTAAAAATGAAAACTAATAAGCTACAAACTATGAACAAATAAAATAAAAACTTTACATTTTCTAATACCTCAAAAATCGAGGGGAGCGAGCTGCCTTTATAGAAGTCGAAGGGGTAGATTTGTAAACTTTTTACCGATTTATTACTGAACTTGAGTTGCCAATCATTGGCTCCCCATATCTTTGCCACACGGATTGCAAAATTATATTGTTTTGTCCAGCCGGTCCTTTGCACCACGTGGACTTTTTATTTGCTTCTCTCCAACGCTTTTATTTTGTCCGTGTTGATTTTGTTAGTATGCTAGATGAATGAATTTGGAGAAGTATGAATTGGCCTCGCAAGTGTAAGTATTTCATTGTCCAAACGATTTAGTGAGATCCTCACACGTGAAGTATAGTTGATTAAATTTAGCAAGACTCTGTGATGTGATGTCATGCTGATTCAATCATCATTTGTATATACAATATATATTTTTTTACTTTTGAAAACTTGGACTTCAAATGGGCTTGAATTGAATTGGGTTGGACCAGTCCGTTAAAATGGGTTAAGGGCTAACCCTATTTAATTCCTAATGCACAGTTGTCTCGTTTTTCTCGCGCTCTTTCACTGTATGCTCGGGACTTTTCACGACTTCTTATCTTGGCTTTTAGTATATAATTAACTTGACCTAAATTTAAAACCTTGATAATTCTGTTTTGCACCGTTTTCAATTCCTTTTTACTGCAAGACATAAAATACCAATCAAACATTATTTGATACTTATTAAAGCATATTTTTGGCATTTTTAGTCCATTAACTTAGTGTTTTATGGGTTATAAAAGATGTGTATTTTTAAGCAGAAACCATCAATATTCCCACTACACTAAACCATTGCTGGGTCCACACGCTATGTAAATAAATACAAACTCGGAAATAAATATTTCTTATCACCTTTTAACTTATGACCCCCCATCAATTCTAATCAAGACAGAAAAGATTATTAAAAAGGTTCAAAATCATTTTTATATCGCAAGCACACCGTTTACCTATTTTTTGAATGTATTTTTTTACTTTTATCTAAGATAAGACTTCTTTTGAAAATTCAGTATATGTTTTGAAATAAGACTAAATTTTTGAATTATACTACATAAAAATTATTGATTTAAGTTTATTCTCCAAAAATCAACCAACTTTTATTAATACAGTTACGGAGCTTATGGGAGAAAATATACAAAATTACATACATGAGCTCTTAAGATTTCCAAATAATCCTTGTTTAGCATCCCACTTAGCCTAAAATAATACTTTATAAGCTTGTTCATTTTTTGTTCTTCGTGAATTTCCGCGAAGGCTTAGCCTAAAAGTTAAGGAACAAGCTAGAGCTCAACATGCTCGATCGGGTCAAAATTTATTCTTATTCTACCCAGCAAGAAAGTTAAAACACTTATTTTATTTTTTGAAAAATTTTAAATTTTTTCTATATTTTTTTTAAAACTTTCTGTAGGAATTCGGGGTTCGTGAAACAACGGGAATATGTAGGTCAGATCATATCGAAGTTTTACTACCTCTATACTACAATTTATACTTTGTCCTCAATGTTTACTTAGCATAAGGCTCTTAACCCCATACTATGAACTCAAAAAAAGACGAATGCATAATCCATGCATGGAGAGAGTATCACAAAAATCTCAAGGCGTTTATCAAGTATGCTAAAATGATAAATGTTTTAGTGTTAAATCTTAGGATATCAGATTTCCCCATACTAATATCAAGCATAGGATAGGAAGCTCGAGTGGACGGACAAAACACCGAACACGAGAGTCTCAAAAATTTTTATGTTTCCATCCTACAAACAATCACAAGCACATAACAACAAGCATTAGAAAGAGTAAAAGATTCTCACATAACATTAGAAATAAGAAAGAGATAGATGGATAAAGCTTAGGATTGCATCAATGAAGCGCTTTTTTTGACTAACCGTGTCCACATAGCTTGACTCGATCCCGAATTCATTCGCGCTTGGAGAAAGTTAGAGATCCTGTACCTACTTGTGGTGGTAAGTCCACTCTGAGTTAATGCTTACACGATGACCAGTCACCTCTAATGTTTGGACCATCGGGTTGAGATAAATCGATGGGTCCGTATGGAAAACTTTGGTGATGGTGGAAAGGTCCGGGACTAACGTGTTTTAAGCTTTTCCCGAGAATTTCTTTAGACGTGTGTTGAAGAGTAAACTCGATCAACAAACATTGAGAACTGCAGGGTTTTGATATTAGAGTCGTGTTGCTTCTTTAGTCCTCTCTTTTATATCATAGAATTTCTCTGAAGCTTGATCATGAAGCTTTCATTATGTTCATTATGTTGATGCTTCCGGTGATCCCTACCGCGGTATTAAGACGACATTGGCATGTTTCAGCCCAATTTGCTTTATGATCTAACTAGATTGGTAAAGGGCTTCGATCTTTCTTACATCTAATTTGTAAGCATTCAACCTATTGGTGTATTTTTTATGCGGTTTACGAATTTTGCCCATATGGCCATATAGTTGTCGAACAACGTAGGCACGGTTTTCTACTTACATTCCTTTATTTGAATTGTTTAAAGCAACGATTGGACTACTATATTGTCGCGCTTGTATGGGTATAAGCGGTTGCAATGTCGAGTGGGTTTCCCTTATCTTAGACATTACTGTAGCATATGAATCATTCTTTTTAATTGGTCCCTCGATGCTTTATTAGCTCTAGGTGTTCCGTATCCGGGTAAAAAGAGATTTCAAAACTTAACTACATAATCGTGCTTCTTTTATGGGGAGGCCTTTGTTCCACCCGTCAAAAGATAATCAACGGCAACGGGGAATGTATTTATTCCCATGTGAGATGGTATGGACATAAATTTGATACCATACACGAAGGATTTCACAAAATCTGAATAACGTTTTGAGGCATCTCTCTCGTTCGTGAAATTTTCGCCTTGCTTTGAAGGTATACAAGATTTAATCATTGTATGGGCATTTCAATATATGGTCGGCCAAAAGAACAGATCAAATAATTTTCGAGGGATGAGTTTGCATTATTGACTGGCCCTCGGAGGGTCCTTCATGAAAGCTTTGGAGGATGTTTTAGGTTTCTTGCCCAGCACCACCTCTTTGAATGATTGATCTGGCATAAATACGAAAAAGATAGATTTGGATAGTCCCAGAAACTAATTGTTTAAGTCCTTGAAAAACTTCTTCTTTTGTTGAGTCATCATTCTTTGTTGACTAATTCCCACGCATGGAAAATTGCATAGTCCGCAAACCTGGGGTACTGTCACTAGTAATAACTCCAAGAGTATTAAAGGAAAATTTTCTTATATGTTTTTGTTTTTATCAATCACTTATGAGGATTCTCAAGTTAGATAAATGATCGGAAGCCGAGGTTCTAAATTCCTTTTTTATCACGGATGGTGATATAAATTCTGTAGGAGGGAACCAACGGAGAACTTCTGCTTGGCATTTGTTTATTATAAGGTATTTTAATGCGGAGTGATCCGTATGACATCTTGATTTTGCATAGATACAAGATATGGCCGAACTTTTCAAAAGCATAATATCAACGGCAAGCATTTCTTTTCTTCGTTGTAGTGTAATGAATTTGTGCGTGCGTCATCGTCTTCTAGCATAATGTATAGGAGAAAGTGCTTCATCTTTCGTTGTCCTAATACACGCACCAAGCGCGAGTCGTAGCATCACTACATAAGTTTGAATGGTAGGTTCCAATCTGGGACTACAAGATCGAGCTTCGGTAAGGCTTCTTTTTAAGAAATCTCGAGCATCCAATACAAATCCTTAGAAACAACAAAACGGTGTTTCCTTCTTAAGAAGGATGATCATTTTGGTTAGCAATTTTAGAAAAATCTTGGATAAAACATCGGTAAAAACCTGCATGACCTAAGAAACTCCTAACACCTTTAACGGTAGTTGGGTGAGGGAGATTGGCACTGGTACATCGATTTAACATACGACGCCAATTCCCGACTTCGAATTTTGTGACATAATAAATAATTACTCTTTACACATTAAAGTGGCTACTTTCCCAATTAAGAACTAAATTCGTGTCTTCACACCTTTTTAGCATCTTTTCTATATTTAGAAAAAAGAGTCCACGAATCAAAAACTAATCCTCCAAAACGAGAGCATCTTCATAATACTTTCAATAGTCCTTTTCGATATTATCAGGGTATATGGCATCATACACGTTAGGAAAGTATTGGAGAATTACACAAGCCGAACAGGCATGCGTCGGTAGGCGAAAGTTCAGACGCGGCACTGTGAAAAGTGTTTTATCCTGGTTTAGGGATCTATTGGGTATTTGAAAATACCCCATAAATTCCATCTAGACAACAATAAAATCTCATTTCCGGCTATCTTTCTAAATTTGGTCCATATATGGACAATGGAAAAATGGTTCTTTTCGAGTCGAAACATTTAATTTTCTATAGTCGATACAAACTCTCCACCCGGTAACTAAACGTGTCGGAATTAATTCATTTTCTTCATTAGCAACAACGGTTATACCAACTTTATTGGGATAAACAATGCACTGGACTAAACAATGGGGCTGTAGAAGATGGGTAATTCATTCCGGCATCAAGAAGTTTAGGACCTCCTTTTTGATTACCCTCGTGAATTTTTGGGGATAACCCGTCTTTAACTGTGAACGGGGGTTTGTAATCATCTTCCATCACGATTCTGTGTGTACAAAAACGAGGGTTTGATAACCTTGATGTCAGGTGACTTTTACAAGCAAATGACCGATTATATGTTTCTAAGCACTTTTAAAAGAGCTTACGTTTATCATCTTTTAACACATTTTCACGATAATCACTCGTAACTTGTCGTTTTTTTCTAAGTAAGCATATTCCAAATGAGATGGTAAATCTTTTAACTCTAATTCTGGAGGTTCTTCCATTGAGGATTTCGCCTTGATTATTTCTCCTTACTTTAGGTCCATCGGAGGGAGTTGAAATGGGTTATTATTTAATAATTTTTCAATTAATCAAATATCTCCCTCCGGATCGTAATCGGCATGATCAATTTCCGGTGAAATCAAATCATCCTTAAGATAAGCTTCGATCTCTTCTAAAATGAATTCAGAAGTAAGAGGCTCCGACGTCGGGGTGGGGTTGCCACCCGAAGATTTATTAGAAAATCCTAACAATTTCGGAGCATACTCTTCACAAACCTCATCAATGTGTCAATTGTTTACGACTTTATCATTTGTAGAGGTGTATTTGTAGTTTGATCTAGATTAAAAAGTGATCGGGCATTCGATTATCAACACGAGGGTTATTTCTTCTCCATAAACATCAATTAAGGCACGACCAGTTCTTAAGAAGGATCTCCCAAGTATGAGAGGTACTCGAGGATTGATTGGTAAGCTTTTATACTATATATAATACATATATAATATATAATGAAATATAAAATATATATAGTAAGAATAGTCTAAAAACACAAATCAATAAAACCGAGAAGTAGTATAGAATGTTCCCGGGTCGTTTATCCCCAACGAGGCTGTGCTGGAGAATCGATACAGTCGGAAGATTGGAGTTTGAATGAGAGAAATGATTTGAGAGTGTGGAAAGCTAAGTTAAACAATAACAAACAAAAACGTTTAAGAAAAACTATAATTATGTTATTAAGAGGGATGAATAATACTGAGGCACGGATCCCGAACTCGGTCAAAAAACCGAATTCTTCAAAATAACCTTAAAAGGGAATTTTTCACTTATAAACTATCTTGAGGGACTAATAACGAAGAAATGAATAAGAATAGACTAAAAAAGGAGGTCGTTTGAACCAAAACGAGTCATGGACCAAAATCAGCACACGTGACCACGCTTATTTAAAAATCATAAAATGTTAAAAATTCAAAATTGATCCCTTCAAAAGTGTTGCATTTATCCTAAGTAAACTATATGACTAAAGAATTTTTTCTAAAAAAGAAAATAATTTTTTTGATTATTTTAATATTTTTTACTGAATCTTTTAAAACTTATAACGAAATTAAATTATAAAAAATACTAAACTATTTTTAAAAATTCTGAAAAATTTACCTATATTTTCACTACCTAAGAAAAATAAGAAACCCAAAATTCGGCTTATGAATAAGCCGAATTAAAGCTGGGAACTGCTTTATGGCTTTTAAGGCGCCAAAAAGGGTTAAATACTAAAGCCACTTGGGACTCTAAAGTAGAAGTCCCAGGGAGCAGCGGGTAAGGAATGTTATAAAGAGAGGTGTAGTGGGGTGAGGCCCGGGTTCGAGTCATGCTCACCAGGTCCCCTTATCTCCTCTCTTTTTTTAGGAAACTTTTTAATCAAACGTGTTATGCTCCTTGAGTTAACATTTTTAAAACTACAGCTTTTAAAGAAAGCTTATAAATAGTGAAAAGGGGCTTTTTACAAATACAGACACGAAGCTTAAAGTGAGCTTAGGCAAAAACTGGTATTTCTTTTGGAACTTTTTGGATCTATTAAGCTAGAATTTGAACTAATAGCTGAAAGAATTATCTTAATAACCTTAAATAAGACACTAATGAGCTAGATCTAGCATCTAAACTAAGCTGAAAGTAAAATAATAAACTTGACAGAAAGCTTAAATTAAGCTTATAAGCAACTTGGCTTTTTCTTTGGATGTTATCACACAATAAGCAAGAAAAGGGAAGAGGGATACACAGCCACAGATTATCTGCCATCATTATGAACTATTAGAGCAATAATAAGCAAATGGAAACTATGCCATAAAGCCATAAAAATTTGCTTAAAACCTCAGACAGGACTAACTTAAAGAGTAGTACTGCTAGAGTAAAATTCTAAGCCTAGGAACAATGTGGGTTAAAAATAAGCAACAAATATGGCTTCCTAAGGTCTGAAAATAAGGGGGCTTATAAAAGGGCTTATTGGCTTTTTAGAAAAGCCAAAGGCTTGGGCTGAGGCCCCCTATTAAGCTAGAACAAGTGGCTTGAAGTTGGTGGTCTAGCACCAGGGGAAATGGGACTTAAAGATTAGGGGGTTTCTTGACAGTAAAAATAAGCTGTCAAATATGATCAAATGAAAAACTAGCTAAATAAGATTGAGCATGCTTAAGTGAGTTACTGCTCAAATTTTAAGCTTCTAAAAACAAAGAAAACATGCTGATTTTAGTCTTTGAAAAAGGGGCTTTTTCTTTTGCAAAAATTGATACCAAATTCTTTGGCAGTTTTGACTTAAGTTAACTAAATGGAACAAAAACTCTTTTTGTAAACTTGTTTAGACACTTACAAATCACACACTTTGACACTAAAACTCAAGTGTACAAGAGCTTATCCAAATAAGCTCTTGTATTTCTCAAAAATTCAACAGAAATAAGGACTAACTTAGCAAACTTGAAAAACACCCTTTGGACCTAAAAACTTTCTTGAATTAGATAACACCCAAGCTTATAACTTATGCTATAAGTATAACCATGTGACAGTACCCATGTCTTTCTCCCTTTTTTGGCCCATTTTAGACTTAAACCCAAATACCACATTAAAATTTTTAAAACGGATTTTAAAATTATAAAAGTTAGTTATTTAAGCACATAACATTTTAAAAGGACAAATTTTTAAGCAAGGAGGGTTAAGCATGAAGGCAAAAAGCAAAAGCAATTACAGCAAAAGTATAGGGCATAATTAAGGATGTAAAATAAGCTTGCTACCAGTAACTTTTAAGCAAAATTTTAAAAAGAGTATCCTTTTATCCTTGTCAAAGACGGATTATATGAAAACCTAATAAGCTTACAAACCTACCCAAGCTTATAAAAGCTTAACATAAGAAACCAATGAGCCTTCATTAGTCGCCTCATTCATCAACAGCTATAATACAGTTGCTTTTTCATTTTCTTTTGGATTTTTCATAAAAACTTTTGTATAACAGTTTTAAAACAAGTTTATAAGAGCATTTATATTTCTAGCTTATTTGGTTGTTAAGAAACATAAAGTAAACTTAGACTCAATGTAAAACTTAACTGAATTTTTCATTAAAAAGAGAATACAAGTATACATAAGTTATAAAATTTTTAATGAGCTAACAACTACTACTAAAAACCTAACTGAAAACTTAAAAACTAACTTTCTGCCTAAAGGGGCCTTACAACAGCTTAAATAGTAAAATCGAGCAAGGTTTTTGTCTCTTGTCTTCTCTTACTTGGTTTTACTTCTTTTGTAGGACACAGAAACGAATTGTGTTTGTAGTGAGAGTGGGATCAAAGCTCTCATAGCCCTTGATCTTCTTGTGCCACCAAATTAATCAACACCCTAGATTCGAATTGGTGGGCTTTTTGGGATTGCCAACTTGGCATACCCATGTGGGGGGTGGGGTTTAGGATTGTGAAAGTTTTGGATGGATGTGGGGAGTCAACGAAGTTGACAATGACAGGAGGTGGGGTTTAGGAACTTTGGCGGGAAAGGAAGTGTAGGACATATACAGTAATTTAAAACCAGGGGTGAAGTTTGGGGTGTTGTCACAATTGGTCCCTCAAGGATATACCTCTTCTTGCAATTTTCGTCCTTGGTTAATGAATGTTTGGGGTGTTTGACAGAAAAAGTCCCCAAACGTTACTATTGAATTGCACAAAGGTCCTTATGAGTTATAATTTGGACAGTTGACAGACTTGGCCCTCTGTCGGTTATTATTTGGGCCATTTGGGCGTTTTTTGGCCAGTGTGAGGATTTTCTTCTTTTTTTCTTTAAATAAGTTTAGGGATTTTGGCATTTTTGGGGCCCCTAAATTTATTTTTATTCACTTTGTGGCACTTCGGGGCTTGACTTGGGTTGAATTTTTCAGACTTGGGATTTGAACTTGACTTTGTCTTTTCCTCACGCCTTTTCCCATTCCGTGTCTCGATTTGTAGTTTTGCTTTATTTTTTAGTCCTTTTCTTAGATATCCGTTCATGACACAACACAATTAGCAAAAGCAAGCATATTTTTTGGCATTTTAAAGCCCGTTTTTTGTTATTTTAACTTGTTTTTAAAGGTAAAAGCGTGTGTGTAATTAGACACATACAAAATCCCCAATACTAGGTATTGCGTAATGCTATGAAGTTTAGAATTTAGAAAACTAAGAATCTCAATCACCTCGACTAATAACCTCGAAATGTAGCAAAGTGTTCATCGTAAGAGGTTAAAGTCTCATAAGTTTTGAAAATCCCAGTCTCTTTACCAATTTTTATTATACAACTATTCATATTTCTTTTTGTATTTTATTTTGCATTATATCAAACTACTAGAACGTTTTGACTTTCGTTTTTTAATAACTTTTATGGGATCATAGAAACAAGAGGGCATTCGATCCGAGAATGCCCCAAAAAGGATAAATTCATCGTTCTCCTGACTTTTCACCTTATTCAAACCAAGCTGAAAACGAAATCACGTTCAATATGGCATAAGATGGCTAACATACTCATTATTTAAATTTGTAAAACTTTTCACTCCGACATTTATATCTTAGGTGTATGTGCTATTTTTGAATTTCAACCATGGATCATGGTTTGCACATTCTATGTTTTCACGTTCCACCCGAGAAATAATGAGTTGAGGCGAGATCATCCCATGTAAAACGACTTTCGTCTCGGCACATCCAACCTTGCGTTTAAATGACCAGGTTTTGAACACCCACAGAGACTAGTTTGTGACTAACGGACCTTAGGTTTCAAAAACTCTAGTTTTAGTTTATACAATTGCTTATGAAATTATAATAGCTAAAGTTCAAAAGCATATTTGTATTAACAAAAGAGATTCTTTTATTCACACTTCAATATTAAACTATTTATGCACGTTTGTATACCCTGACCTTTTTAGATAAGGCGGCAACATCGGTTGTGAGCCGGCAGATGCAGCAATACCTTTATCACCCAAGTTTATATTTATCTATTTTTGCATTTTTCAATTCATTTTTTTTTTTTATTTTTTTTTCTATTGGGAACCATCTTTTTGAAAAAATACACCGTATAAATTTTGAACTAAGTCTAAAGTTTTTTTTCTATATACTTCATTAAAATTGATTTAATTTTATTTTAAAATTATCTAATATTCATCAGTTTTACTCTACTTTTATAAAACTTACAAAATTACAACAAATATCTCTTATAAAAACACAAATCTTTTTTCTCAACATTCATACCTTATAACACACACAAAACTAACAACTTCCAAACTTCCTAAATACACCAATTACCTTCCCTACTCCTACCATAATCATCTACCCCAAACAACAAACCACCTTCCCTACCCCAATAAAAAAAAAAAAACAAAAAAAAAAAAAAAAAACACCAACCAAAAAAAAACCCCCCCCAAAAACCAAAAAAAACAAAAAACCAAAACCAACCAAACCAACCCCCAAAACAACAAAAAAAATAAAACCCCCCCCCCCCCCCCCCCCCCATTTTTAAAATTTTTATAAATATATAAACCCCCCCCCCCCAATTCAAATTTTATATTTATATTACCCAAAAACACAAATTTTTTTTTTAACCCCCCCCCCCCCCCCCCCCCCCCCCCCCCCCCCCCCCCCAACTTGACAAAACAACTTATTTATTTTTGAAAATTTTTTAATTTTTTTCATTTTTTTGTTTTGAAAATTTTGGTGGTAAAAATGGTTAGTGATAATAACGGCTGCAGGCACAATCCAAATCGAAGATCCCCCCCTCATACTGAATGAAACCCATTGTCCTCAATGTTTTTACGAAGGGTTTCTACGTAAATCCTAAGCCGTTTATGAATTATGCTTAAAGATAAACGTTAGTCGATAAGATTAGGATATCGGGATTCCCAAATGAAGCTGAGGATTGTGAAGCTCTTGTGATCAAAGGGCAAATACCGCAGAGCCGATGAGGCTTCAAAAATCGGGTACTATCCTGGACATACATCACAAAACACAAAACATGGAAAAGGAAAGAGGCAAGCCTCCTCACAACATACTTAAAACACTCGTTTCAGTACTACGATAAGCATACTAATACTACAATAAATAAGATAAGCATGAGGTGCTCCCGAAGGCTTGTTTGGGTCACTATGCTTGACCAATCCTGAATTCTGTTGGAATTTCGGGTACTGTTTGGAGGTCCGGGGGTTATCCATAGCAGGGATATCACCTCAAGTAGTGTTGAGCGATGGACCATTACTTTTGAAGTTCTGGGCCCCCACCCCGGTTCTGGGAGAACTCTACGGTGCCATTCGGGAAACTTGATACAATGAGTATATGGTCTGACCATCGGGACTTCCACTTGTCGGAGAAAATTTTCAATCTGAGTTAAAAGGAGGAGGGACTTGATCACCGATGTTGAAAAACGCCGGTTTTGATCTTTTGCGTCATGAATCCTCTTAGTTTTCATCTTTTGTAGATCAAAGAATTTTCTTAGGGATTGATCACGCAGTTCCTTTATTCATTGAGTTGATCTTTTTTTGTGTGTTGATCACCGCGGTTTTGAGTTCTATGTTTGCATGTTTAAGGGGCCCGTAAGCTTTGTGCTCTAATCAATCCGCATGCATGAATTGCCTTCCATATACAAGCTTGTCGGAGTACACCGATGGTGTTTTGTACGCTGTACGGAAGGCCCACAAGAGCGTCATCTAGTATTGTATGACCAAGAGGCACGATTTTAGCACTTTGTCCCGTCAAGAATTCTTTTAAACCTCGAGTTAGATACTGCACTGCCCACTTGTCTAGGGGTGATTACGGGGGGGAGAGACGATGTGTGACTTCATATTTAAGCATGAACTTTGCAAACTGGTCTTGCAAAAATGGGTTCCACGATCACTGTTGATGGCCCGAGGAGGCATCACATTTGGAAACAGAGTTTAAGAAATTTGCCCAAAACTACTCGGCGCGTTGGGTGGGGAGCGCTTTGCTTAATCCCATTTTGACAGGTAATCCGACCAAGCCAAACAAGTATGTATTTGTTGCTCTAGAAGATGGGAAAGGGTCCCATGAAATCGATGCCTCACGTCAAAGAATTTTACATACGTGGATGGAATTTTGAGGATTTCATCCCTTTGTGAAATATTTCCTTATCGTTGGCCAAGAGTCACAGTTTTTAACCAACTGTGTGCATCCTTGTATATTGAAGGCCAAAAGAATCGCATTCAAAGACCTTTTTGGAGGTGAGATTTGCACCGTGATGGTCCCCGGTGGGTCCCATTATGGCAAGCTCGAGAATGTCGAGAGCTTCTTTGACGTTGACACTACACCGCCGGATCATTTGATCTTGCACAGATTTTGAACCAAGTAGGGTCATCCCAGAAGAGTGTTTTGGACATCTTTGAAAACTTGTTTTTTCTGTTGGGATGACACTTCCTTGACATGAACAGGGAAATTTCACCGCATGGTAGTTTGCAAAATCTGCATACCATTTTATTTATTTTTTTTTTTTGGGTACTATCAACACGAAGAGCAACCGATCCAAGAGTTTCGAGAGGAAATGTTTCCGTGATTTCCTTGTTCTCGAGTTTATCTTGATGAGGGTTCTCAAGTCTGGAAAGATGATCAGCGGCCAGATTCTCTGCTCCTTTTTTGTCTCGGATGACAACATCGAATTCTTGGAGCAAAAGGATCCACCGCATCAGTCTTGGCTTAGCATCTTTCTTGCGCGAAGAGTTACTTTATAGCTGAATTGTCGGTATACATTATGCTCTTGGACAAAATTAGATATGACCGAATTTTCTCAAAAGCATACACTACGGCAAGCAATTCTTTTTCGGTCGTAGTGTAGTGTGCTTGAGCTTCATCTTGGTTTTGTGGCATAGTGTATTGGTTGGATTTGCTAGTTCTTTGTTGCCCTAGGAACTTGCCCAATTGCAAAATATCGACTTGCATCACACATCAGTTCGATGGGTATGTACAGTCGGGAGCAATCAAAATCGGAGCCTCAATCAATTTTCTTTTAAGTGTATTAAAGGATTCGATACACTCTTTTGAGAAGAAAAATGGAGTCTCTTTTTCAAGCAGATGAGTCATTGGGCGGGATATTTTTTAGAAGTCTTGTATGAACCGTCGGTAAAAACCGGCATGCCCAAGAAAACTTCGGGCACCTTTCACAGTAGTCAGGTGAGGGGGTTGGCGATAAGTAAAACTTAGATAGGTCGTCCTCAATCCTGATTTAGAGATTTGTGTCCATGAACAATGCCTTTTTTTTAACAGATAATGCTTTTCTCCCAGTTTAGGACCAATGTTGGTGTCTTCACAGTTTTAAAATTTTGTCTAAATGGATAGCATGTAGAGAAAGAATCCCCGAGAGTGAAAAGGTCACTCCATAAACACTTCCATCGTTTTTCGATCATGTCGTGGAAAAGAATTGCCATCATTCATCGTTGGTACGTGCCCTAGGTGCATACATAGCCCAAAGTGCATGCGACGATAGGCATTTGTTCGTAGGCGCAAGTAAATGTTATCTTTTCTTGAGTCCTTCGGGTCTACTGGGAATCTGGAAATACACCCGAGAAGCCATCGAGGAAACATGTATAAAATTGGTTTCACGCGAGTCTTCGAGCAATCTGATTCCATGATGGGAAGGGGGAATGTCCATTTCGGTGGCCTTCATTCTAAACTTTCTATAGTCGATGCATATCTCTACCCTGTGCCAATGAGGTGGAAATTAAGATCATTTTCATTCATTTTTTACGACGGTAATGCAGCCTTTTTTTGGTACACAATGCACCGGGCTTACCCATGGACTGTTAGAGATCGGATAAATTAATCGGGCGTCAAGAAGTTTTTCAACTTCTTTCTTGATGACGTCGTGGATTTTTGGGTTTACCCGCCTTTGATGCTGTAAAACGTCGGTTCGTAGTTCTCTTCCATGAGAATTTTGTATGTACAAATCTGGGTTGATTACCCTTGATATCAGAAAGTTTTCCAAGCTATAGCTCGCTTGTGGGACTTTAGATACCTCGATTTTAGAGCTGCATTTTCCTTTCTTTAAATTCTTTTTCAATTAGACGGGCAACTTGTCGTCACCTTCCAAAAATGCATATTCCAAATGAGGTGGCAAGTCCTTGAGTTCAACCTCAGGGGGCTCATTAACTGAAGAGTTTGCTTCACAGATTTTAAGATCTTTTTGAGTTTCCGGAAAATAATTTCCTTGATTGGGAGGTGGTGGTGAGGGATCACTATTAAGAATTGCTTCGAGGAGAAGTATGTCCCCAAAGGGTTCATAATATGTTGGTTCAACTATCGGTGTAGGTTGGAAATCTCTATAGCAAGAAGAGTCGGCTTCTTCGAAAAGGAGAAAATCACTGTCCCCGAATGGAGTTAAAGTTGGAGAAGCAGTAGAGACGATTGGATCATAGTAAGGAGTGGGATTGCCACTCGAGATCACATTTGAGAAACCAAGAACTTCTTGAGAGTATTCTTCACTAGGCCTATCAAATGACGTCAATTCGGTTTGCCGTCATATGATTGTAATTAGAGTGTATCTCGATGTCTGTCCAGAGTGTTGTAATTGGCCTCTCTGCCAACACGATGGGTTATCTCACCCTCGTTTTTACTATCGATTAATGCCACGTATGGTCTTTAAGAAACTCCTACCGAGGTTAAGGGTACTCGGGGGTAGGCTCAAAATCGTCGACTACGAAATCTGCAGGAAAATTGGAAACTTTCCACTGTTACATAGGACGTCTTCAGCGATCTTATTGGTTCAGAGATTGAACGGTTCGCTAATTCAAGCGCCCGGGGGGGGCCCCTCATGCAAGTTGGGGGTTAGTTCGGGAAGAGAGGAGAGTGTTCCAGACGATATGGCATATGATTAATGCTGGCGCCAAGATCGGGCCAAGGCGTTGCATGTATTAATCCCAGAGTAATTCCATGGAATAAGAGATTGGCCAGGGTCTCCAGTTTCTTTGGTAACCTTGTTTAGGATGACGGCTGAGAGCAATTTCATTCACGGAGTTTAGCCATTTCTCACTAAAGCTTTTCCTTGTTTCCGATTAAGGTTTTTAGAGGAGAGGCGAATTTTGGCATAAATCATTAAGGAATCCGTAAAGCTAAATTCGAAAACTTCACCATCTTGAAAGTTTTCCCCCTACACAAAAGACAAACTGGGGAGCCCCTAGTCTAGGGCGGCCCCCTTAAATACACGGGCGGCCCCCTTAATTTTAAGGGGACCGCCCACCTATTTAAGGGGACCGCCCATAGACTGACGCTCCTCCAGTTTGTCCTATAAATACTGGACTTTTCCCCACTATTTTCTCACCTTTTGCACTCATTCTTTCTGTTCTAAAACAGCCCACACATCTCACTAAAATCCTTTGATCATTTAATCATAAAGCTTTGTTTCCAAGTGATCCAAGCTCAATTCCTCAAGTGCAAGAGAAGAATACTTCCATCATCAAGTGAAGAAGTATTACACCTTTGTGTGTTGTTACAATCTTATTGCATCCATACCATAACTTGTAAATCAATTGTATATCTTGTATTTGTGTGTAGTAGCTAGATCTTGGCGATCTTTGTAAGTATAGTTAGATCGTGGTGATCTTACCAAGTAGTGTTAGATAGTTGTGATCTAAGTAGTGTGGTGAAGTGAAGTCTTGAAGTTGTGAAGAAGTCTTGAAGTTGTGAAGAAGTCGTGAAGTTGTGAAGTCGTGAACAAGTCGTGAAGTTGTGTTGTGATAGATTGGTTCTAGCTAAGATTAGAACTCGACATTTAGCTTTGTGTCGTAAATTCGGTGTAAGCAACGTTGTGTACGGTTTTCTCCGCCATAAGGGAGTTTGTTGACATAGTGAAGAAAACTCTCGAGTTTGGTGCTCGGGGAGTGGAGTAGGGCGAAGAGGTGCTTCGTTACCGAACCACTATAAATCCTCGCGTTGTGGTTTGATTGTTCTTACTCTTATCTCTTGTCTTACATTATTTGTCTTTTATAATTGTTTAGATAAGCATATTGTTTATATTGTGCAAGTATTGAATTCACATAAAGTCAAATCTAGAATTTTTACAAACACCTTAAAACCTTAAATTAAAAAGCGGTAAACTATTCAACCCCCCTTCTAGTTTTCCATAGTGACGATGGTGATTGATGTGTCGGGTTGCAACACACTAAGTTTTACAATTTTCTTAGTCAGTGTACCTAACCGTTGTAGTATAATATAGGTAAGTTCATGGGGTTGATTGTTCTCTAGGAGAGTAGTAAGGTAGGTTCGAAGTGTATGTCACCTAAATCTAAGGATTGAAGGGAGAGTCTTTTTGGTATTTTTGTATTTTAAGAAAGCAAGTAAACAATTAGGGTTTTAAGAGATTTGGCTTAAAACTAATATTATCCTAGATGCTAAAAATAAAATGGCAGAAAAGTAAATGGTGAGATCTTTTATATAGGGGAAAACGTATCTACTTAGGGTGCATTAATCCTTAGTCGTGATCCACCTAATTCCTTGAATTGTTACGTCCTTACTTATAAAAGAAATTTGGGATACTTTATTAATCACTCATCAAGGTAATAATCAAGTCAAGCTAACAAAATTGATCTTCTTGTTCAACAATATGAACAATTTATGATTCTGAAAGAGGAGTCAATAGATAATGTTTCTGCTAAATTTAACACTATTATTACTAGTCTAAAAGCACTTGATGAATGTTTTTCTAGCAAGAATTGTGTTAGGAAATTTCTTAGGGCATTACATCCAAAATGGCGCGCAAAAGTCACGGCAATTGAAGAATCAAAGAATTTAACGACTTTATCACTTGACGAACTTATTGGAAATTTGAAAGTTTATAAAGAAGTAATTAAGAAAGATTTTGAAACCGTCAAAAGCAAAAGAGAACAAAGTAGATCTATTACCTTAAAAGCTTGAAAAGAATCTAGTGATGATGATAGCTCAACCTCCGATAGTAAAGATGAAGAATACGCCATGGTCGTAAAAGACTTCAAGAAATTCTTCAAAAGACGAGGGCGATTCGTAAGACAACCACATGACGAAAGAAAATTATTCCAAAGAAATAAAGAAGACAAAAATGGCAAGGGAAAAAGAAAATGTTTTAAGTGTGGAGATCCAAATCATCTCATCGGAGAATGTCCGAAACAATCAAGATATCAAAATTAAAAGGCGCTTGTTGGAGGATCTTGGAGTGATAGCGACAAAGATAAAGAGAAGAAGACAAATGACAAAAAGTGTCTTATGGCTAAAGCTTCAAATGAGGTACTTTCCGAAACAGAATACTTTAGTGATGACCAATCATTACTAGATGAAATGGATTAGCTAAATGGAATATTAATAGGACTATTGCAAATTGCGCTGCACTAAAATTCAGGCCTACCAAAATAAACTCTAAAACAATGCTAAAATAGATTTAGGAAAATGATAGTACTACGTACTAAAAAAACAAATTATCTAGGTTAGAAAAAGGTAAGGAAATTAATTTTGAAGAATGTAAAATTATGGTCCAAGACCTTAACTGAAAATGAGGATTGCCTAAAAAAAGATAATAACTGAATATATCTAGCTAATCAGATTTAATGGGATAGTAGTCACTCACTTAAAAATAATTAATATAATATATATATAGTAAGTATAATCTAAAAACACAATCAATGAAACCGAGAAGTAGTATAGAATGTTCCCGGGTCGTTTATCCCCAACGAGGCTGGACTGGAGAATCGATACAGTCGGAAGATTGGAGTTTGAATGAGAGAAATGATTTGAGAGTGTGGAAAGCTAAGTTAAACAATAACAAACAAAAACGATTAAGAAAAACCTAAAAATTATGAAATTAAGCTGAAAAACGAGAGCACGAATCCCGAACAAAGGGTCAAAAACCTAAAATCTTCAAAATTAACCCTACAAAGAAATTTTTGCTTCTAAACTACTCTAGGGGACTAATAATGAAGAATGAAAAAGACTAGACTGAAAACGGAGGTCGTTTGACCCAAAAACGAGTCAAGACAAAATCCGTACCCGAGCCCCGTTCTTTAAAAATCAAAAGTTTGGAAAATTAACCCTACGAAAGTTTTTGCATTTTTCCTAAGTAAAATATGACTAAAGAAAATTTTCTAAAAAAGAAAAATATTTTTTTTTGATAATTTTTATATTTTTTATGAATTTTTTATACTTTTAACTAAATTAAATTATAAAAAATACTAAACTATTTTAAAAAATTCTGAAAAATTTACCTAAAATACTAGACCTAAAATTCTACCTAAGAAAAATAAGAAGCCCAAAATTGAGCTTATAAATAAGCTCGAAATAAGCTGGAAACAGCTTATAGCTTCAAGGGTGAAAAAGGGTTTAAATACTAAACCACTTGGGACTCTAACGTAGAAGTCCCAAGGGCGCAGCGGTAAGGCTTGTTATAAAAAAGGGGTGTATTGAGGGTAGAGGCCCGGGTTCGAGTCTTGCTCACCCGGGTTTCCCCTTATCTCCCCTTTTTTTTACAAAACTTTTTGAACAAACTTATAGAACACCTTGGGCTTATCAATTTTTATAACTACAGCTTTTTAAGAAAAGCTAAAAATAAGCTGAAAAAGGGCTTTTTAAAACAGACAGTAGCTTAAATAAGCTTTAAGGCAAAAGTGGCTTATGGCTTTTGACTGTTAGCACAAATAAGCAAAGAAAATGGGAAAATGAGCACACACAACTTAACACACAAACAATATGAGCTACTAGGAACAAGAATAAGCAAATGAGATAAGCTCAATAAGCCAGAAATTGGCTTAAGTACTCAGCAGTACTAACTTTGGAGTTAGTACTGCTAGGGTAAATTTAAGTCCACTAAACTTGTTAAGGGGCAAGATAAGCTAAAAACAAGGGGCAACTTAATCCTAATAAGCAACTAAAACTAAAATCAGCTAAATTCGACCATTAGTAAACACCTAATAAGCCAGAAAAGAAAATAAGCAATTTCCTACACTATGCTTAATGAAACAGTCAAATAGCCTACTTTGAGCTTAAATTTAAGCTACCTAGAGGATGTCCTAAGGTCTGAAAATAAGGGGGCTTATCAAAGAGCTTATTGGCTTTTTAGAAAAGCCAAAAACTCATGCTAAAGTTAACAAATGAGCTAGAAAGATGGGCTTGAAAATGGTGCCTAGCACCAGGGGAAATGAGCTAAAAAAGAGGGGCTTATATTGACAGCTTAAAATAAGCTGTCAAATAAGCTCAAATTGAAAAATAAAGGGTAAACAGATAAAAAGTGGCTTGTGAAGAGCTTATGTCCAAACTTTCATTTGCTAAAAACAGTTTAAGACTGCTGATTTTTGTTCTTAAAAAGAGTTTTTTCTTTTAAAAAAAAGGGACACCAAATTGTTGGCAGTTTTGACTTAGGAAGTCAAATGACTCAAAGCACTTTTAACAACAAAGTTATACACCACAAAGGACACACTTTTGAAACCAAAACTTCAGGATTACAAGAGCTTATCAAATAAGCTCTTGTACATCTTTCAAAAACCAACAGACCTAAAGGATACTTATAAAAACTTGAAAAACAGTTTTTTGACTAAAAAACTTTGGAAAAACAGACTAAGAGGGCTTAATGACTTAAGCCAAGGTTAGCCTTATGACCCCAACCCATCACATTCCCTTTTTGACCCATTTTAGACTTAACCCAAACACCCCTTTATATTTTAAAACTGGATTTTAAAGCTTACAAAAACTGAATTAAGCTCAAACTTTTAAAGTTAACTAGCAAACATGCAATAATAAGAACTAAGAAGTAAAAAGCCAAGAGAAATAAGTACTTTTAATAAGCTACTAAGCAAACAGTGAAAATAAGCTGAAAAATTAAAAAGGCATACCTGAACTCCTTGCTCAAAACAGGAGTGAAGTCAATCCTAAATATGCTCTAATCCCTACCCATTAGCTTATAAATAAGCTAAACTAAGCAACCAATGAGCCATCCATTATTGCTCATTCATCCACAGCTTAATCAAACAGTAGCTTTTTCTTTTCTTTTGGATTTTTCTTAAACTTTTGTATAAAAGTTTTTAAAACAGATTATAAAGAGCTTATATTAAGAGCTTATAAGGTTTTTAAAGAGACATAAGTAACTTAGAACACAAATGTAAAACTAAACTGAATTTTCATTAAGAAGAGAATACAAGTACATTAAGTTAAAAATTTAACTGAACTAAAATTACACACTTAAAAAAAACTAACTCTTGCCTCAAGGGCTTACAAAAGACTTATATAGAAAAGCTAAGCTAGGGTTTTACTTTTGTCTTCACTTCTGAGTGTGCTTCTTTGTAGACACATTTGAGATGTGTGCTTGTTGTGAGAGTGTAGAAAACACAAACAATCCTGGCCCTTGGTTATGCTTGGTGCCCAAGGCCTCAAATCTAAACCCTTTGATCGAATTGGTGGGTTTTTGGATTACCAGCTTGGTAATGGCCATGTGAGGGGTGGGGTTTAGGATTGTGAAAGGTTTGGATGGATGTGGCGAGGTCAACGAGGTTGACATTGACAGGATGTGGGGTTTAGAGGTTTGGCGGGAAATGTGTGGGAGAGATGTACAGTAGTTTCAAACGTGGGGTGGGGGTTTGGGCTGTTGTTATGTTTGGTCCCTCATGGTTATAGATGACTTCGCAAATTTCGTCCTTGTGTTTATACAAGTTTTGGGACTTGGCAAAAATTCCCCCCGAATGTTATATAGGGTATTACACCCATGGTCCTTGCGAGTTATAACTTTGGCTAGTTGGCAGACTTGGCCCTTGTGGTTAATACTTTGGGCAATTGGCAGTTTTGGCCCTTGTGAGTATTTTTCCTCTTTTCCTTTATAAAATAAGTTAGGGACTTGGCAGAATTGGTCCCTAAACTTATTTTTCTTCACTTTTTGACTTTGGATTTGTCGGGGTTGACTTTGGTTGACTTTCTGACACTTGGGCTTTGTCTTGACTTGTCTTTTCCACGCTTTTCCATTCCGTGTCCGGTTTTGTCGTTTTGGCTTCGTTTTTCGTCCTTTTCTTAGATATCCGTTCCTGCACAACACAATTAGCAAAACAAGCATATTTTTGGCATTTTAAGTCCGTTTTTGGTTATTTTAACTTGTTTTTAAAGGTAAAAGGTATGTGTAATTAAACACATACCAAGGTCTAAAACACCTCCTCCGAGAGAAAAAAAATATTTCATCCTCGTTCCAAAACACCTCAACCTAGGAGAGACCAAGGTAGACCAAATTACTCTAACACTAATCACACAATGTGGAATCATCCACACCAATCGAGCTTTACTCACTGTGGAAGATGTTCACCGTGCATGTGTTCGAATCAAATGAAAAACATGTTCGGAAACAAATTGAAGAACTCATATAGGATTTCCATAAATCCTCATCCTTAAAAGCTTGCTACCTTGAGGATTTTTATGCAATTTCTCTTGAAGGATAAGGTACGTCTCACTCTTTAATTACGTAAATTATAGATTGATATATGAGATACTTAGTATTAATGATAATTAGGAAATACGGTAGTCACTAGAAATGCCATTTGTTGGCTTTCTAGTTTTAAAAGAATTGGTTCATTAGGAACCATTCTTTCACATGGATTATCCATGAACCACTATGAAATGGAAATCTTCTATGGCCACGAACTTACGTAGACGAAGAAAAGTGAGTTAGTAGATAATAATTAACATAGAAGTAAGATTAGTTTTTCATCGGAAAAATCTTAAACCACTATGGATGAAACAAACTCCTTTCTACCTCGACGCTCGCCTCAACTACGTCTATCAAAATCACCTTGTCGAAGAATCAACTCTATTCCGATCTCTCATCTACCACAATATCTACACGTTCCCGTTTCAAAACATATCAATTAATTTTTTCGCTCGAAGAAATTAATTCATCATATTCGCAAGGAGTATAGTCACCAAATCACCTCATGTATTGACATCTTGATTATCTCGTCCGAAATAGTCAAAGAAACTTTTTAATTAAACAACGAGTTAATTAAAAATTATCAATATTTATTCTCACAAAACTGGTTAAAAAAAATTCCAAGTGGCGGCCCCCTTAAAATTAAGGGGACTGGCCGTGTAAAATGGGTGGCCCCCTTAATTAATTAAGGGGACCGCCCATCTGAAAAGCCAAACAGACCCTTTTCTCTACAAAACTAATTACCAAACACCCATTTATCCTCTCCCTCTTCTCCCTGCTACTGTGTGACGAACACACACACTCAAAAACCATAAAATCTAATTCCAAAACTCAAAATTCATCTAATTTCGCAAAGGGCAATCACCCACAACTCGATTAACAACACATATTGTGACAAAAATGCCGAAAGCTACTACCACCGATATATCTCTCACTAAATCCTACATCCCAAAAGTATTCAAAATTCCCGGCATCTCCCCTACTATTGCCTAATTCTACAAATCTATTGAAAACCGCAACATTCACGAAGGTCGTGTTGTTGATCAAGCCTACTACAAATCCAACAATATTGAGGGTCTTTTTACTAACATTCGTTTCAATTGTCTCTTTCAAATTAATGAACCGATTGTTCCAAGATTCATTTTAGACTTCTATAGTCAAGTCACGATACAAATCGATGAATATGTTATCTCTTTTATGATTCAACACGAATTCATAACTCTTACTCTCGCTCAATTCGGTCAAATCCTCAAAATTCCATACAGTGGTCAAGCCGTTTTTACAAATGAATGGGACCTTGCATCCCTTGAGTATTCTCAAGAAACCGAGGGACCATATTGCACCGAACTTCCTACTCCCGACGACATTCGTCGACTTCTTGAATTGGAACGTGTCGTGGTAGACCGTACCATCAAAAGTCAAACGGTCTCTCTCAATCCAAATCAAATTCTCACCAAAGAATTAAGCCCCGACATGAAGCAATGGGAAGAACTCATTCGAGAGAATGTGTTCGGACTAGGAGGACATCGGGACCGTCTCCCCGCTTGTCTTGCTCACATGTTGTATTGTGTTGTTGCCGAGGAACAATACAATCTTGCTTATTTCTTCGTCAAAAGAATCCAATGTGCTAGAGATACTCCAACCGCAAATCTTCCGTATGGCATGTTTCTTACTCGTCTTTATCGACACGTCATGGAAACGCATCCTCATTTTGATAATGCCATCTATAACATTGTTGAGAGAGTCACGCGTCCTCTTGCCCTAAAACAAACTCGACGACCTCGAAGTGATCGTGGCAAGGCGTGTCATTCTGTCTCCTCTTCGTCCTCTCATTATCAAGGCACGTCATCTCATCAACATGATGATGATGATGACGATGTCGAAACTTCTCGAGCAAGTACTCCATCTCCTACCACTTATCTTAACTCCCTCAATTCACTCAACTACCAAAACTACCATATGCTTTCTGCTTCTGAACAAACCGATGAAACTCTCTTTGAACGACAAACCACCTTGCTCAACCAAACGCAACAAATACACAAGGAGATGCGCGGAGGGTTCAAGTCATTTGGAAAGGCACTAAAAGGAGTGTTTAGTAAGAAGAAGAAGTGAAGAGATAGGAGTGAAGTGAGCTAGATATCTAAATGTAGTTTAAGACAAATTTTAACTTGATTATGTGTATGTTCTTAACAACTTGTGTGGTGATTATCCGATGTATTCGGAAAGACTTATGTGTTAGTTATCTTTAGGTACTTGTTTGCTATGATGACTTAAACCTTTAGTTGTTTTATTTAATCAACTACTTATGCTCCTTTTGGTTTCATGACTTGATATGTTTATTACATGCTATATGATTAAATGTGCTCATACAACTCAATAGGGCTTGCTGCAAATAAACCACCAAAACAGAAATACTCTCACAATTTTTTTAAGAAAAATCATTTTTCTGTGAAAAATGAAAGCCAACAGAGGGCGGCTCCCTTTATTCATAACGGGCGGCCCCCTTATCTTTAAGGGGACCGCCCCCTAATTAAGGGGACCGCCCTAGTAAATCACGGGTAAAACAGTATTTTTCCTGCTTTTTGACCTTTTTTTACCTAGTCTCAGCTATCTTTGCCCAGAATGCTCGAACACAATTTGGAACAACCTAAACTAGTTTAAATTCATTCCTTTTTCAATCCATTCTCTTCCTATAAATCCCTTCTAAATGATCATCACCAACACATCATCTACCAAATCACACACTAACCATTATCAACATCCATGGCATCCACTAGAGCTTCCATTTCCAAAGCCTCTAAGAGACCAAAAATCAACATCATACCACCACAAATTAACCACCAAAACAGAAGCCCTCACACAAAATTTTGAGAAAAATCGATTTTTGGAAAATCTGGGAAATGGCAGTAGGCGGCCCCCTTAATTCATAAAGGGCGGCCCCCTTAATTTTAAAGGGACCGACCCTTAATTAAGGGGACCGACCTAGTAGATCACGAGTAAAACAATTTTTTCATCCCTTTTTGACCAAATACCCCCTAGACTCAGCTACTGTTTCCCTAAATTCACAAACATTTCTTGGATTTGATCCTTTAAATGTTCATTCTTCCTAATTAAAACCTTTCCTCCACTATAAATACATCCTCAACATCATCATCACTAATCATCTCACCAATGACATCTCTAACAAACCCACATCCAAACCATCAAGGGTAGCCAATAAATAAGTGTGAAACCCATTGGAGGAAGAACTAAACCTTGACACATTAATGAGCTCAATGTAAGTTTACCTACCACTAATGCCAAACCACTCACTCCTCATCAAGAACCATCTCAGATAAATAACAATCTCACCCAATCAAGGCTATTACTAAATTCTGTACACCAAGGAAACTACAATTCACCACCGTTGTCTCACGTCCTCTTTTTCATATCTCACCCATCAATTCACTGTTACTTACACTCAAAGATCCACTCAAAGTGACAACCAAACTCCTTACTTTAAGGGGACCACTCCCACATCACCATAAGTATGTCCTCACATCCTTCACTTCCTATCTCATCCTATCAATAACATGTTGCTCACAATCAAGCTCAACCTCAAGTGACAACAAACTAACACCCACCACCTCTATCTCCAAGTAGAGAAAGCATAGTTGATGACATCAATCAACTACAAGACCTATCAAAACCTCTTAGCCATGCATCTCTCTCAACAACAAAACAACATTCCTCATCACCTTACTCTCCTTAACCTATTCACACCCTTCAACATTAACCAAAATGAAACTCTTGTTGGGTATTTCCCTTTGTGCTTCTTCACCAAAAAAATACAATTCCTGCCTTTAAGTGAGGATATCATTGGATTGAATTCCTCCTCACTCGACCTCATCCACAACTAGTTTCAAGGTGATTATCCCTCCCAACATCGCCTCCCGCTCTAAACTCTCCAACCAAACTAATCTCGTAAACTTGCATCAAATAATTGTCAAACCTTTTGTGTCGAGCAAGTCATAAATTACTTTTAGGCTATTTAGGATTTTTATTTATGTATTAATATGCCTCTCAAGCATATTTGTTTTTATGAATGCTTGTGTGTTGTTCACACACATTGTCCTAAATGAATAAAGTGTCTTTTGCTTTGATGTTTGCTTGCACTTGTCATATTTTTCCTTCCTTCTTGCTACATGTTAGAAATATTTGTATCGTTTTAACTCGTTTTTGTAGCCAAGAAACCATAGTCGATTCCTTGGTGCCCTCGAACGAGGGGGAAGGATTATTCTGTCGATTTTACTAGTAATCCTCGACGATGCCTTTTTTATTCTACAAAAAGAGGGATAAATTACATGAAACTCACTAAATACTTGTTTAAAAATAATTTTACATTTAATGAGTTTAAATTTTGTAATCATCAAAAATGAGGAGATTATTGATAGAAATAATGCCTAAAAACATTATTAATATTTTTCACATCTTTACGTTTTGATAATCACAAAATATAAAAACGTTCAATGTAAAATTAAACGTAAACAAGTAATTAGTAGTAAATTTTCATTTCGAAAATTATAACACTTCAAGGTATGAATAAATAAATGCTTAATGCATTTTATGATCAAAAGAAATTTTTTATTCAACCTCACTTTTATAAAATGTTGTAAACATTTTTAAACATTACAAAACATTTTCTACAATTAAAAGAAATGTTTTATTAAAAATAAACATTTTGAATTCAAATTTTCAGACCTAAAACGGCTAGAAAGTTCTAGAAAATTCTCCCTACACAAAAGACAAAATGGGGAGCGCCCTAGTCTAGGGCGGCCCCCTTAAATACACGGGCGGCCCCCTTAATTTTAAAGGGACCGTCCACATATTTAAGGGGACCGCCCATAGACTGACGCTCCTCCACTTTGTCTATAATTATCTGGACTTTGCACCTACTTATTTTATCACCTTTTTGCAACTCATTCTTTCTGTTCTAAAACAGCCCATACATCTCACTAAAATCCTTTGATCATTTAATCATAAAGCTTTGTTTCCAAGTGATCCAAGCTTAATTCCTCAAGTGCAAGAGAAGAATACTTTCATCATCAAGTGAAGAAGTATTACACCTCAAGTGTATATTGCAAACTTGTTGCATTCATATCACATATTTGTAAATCAATTATATATCTTGTATTTGTGTGTAGTAGCTAGATCTTGGCAATCTTTGTAAGTATAGTTAGATCATGGTGATCTTACCAAGTAGTGATAGATAGTTGTGATATTAGTAGTGTGGTGAAGTGAAGTCTTGAAGTTGTGAAGAAGTCTTAAAATTATAAAGAAGTCGTGAAGTTGTGAAGTCGTGACAAGTAGTGAAGTCGTGTTGTGATAAATTGATTCTAGCTAAGATTAGAACTCGACATTTAGCTTTGTGTCGTAAATCGGTGTAAGCAACGTTATGTACGGTTTTCTCCGCCATAAGGGAGCTTGTTGACATAGTGAAGAAAACTCTCGAGTTTGGTGCTCGGGGAGTAGAGTAGGGGCAAGAGGTGCTTCGTTACCGAACCACTATAAATCCCCGCGTTGTGGTTTGATTGTTCTTACTCTTATCTCTTGTCTTGCATTATTTTCTCATACTATCTTATTAATTATTTAGATAAGTATATTGTTTATATTGCGCAAGTGTTAAATTCACATAAAGTCGAATCTAGAATTTTTACAAACACTTTAAAACCTTAAATTAAAAAGCGGTAAACTATTCAACCCCCCTTCTAGTTTTCCACAGGATTTTCGCATGAAAATTTTCAAAGTCCAAATTGCACGAGTCTAGTTAAGGTTGTTCATGGTTGACATACGCCATAGGATATTGATTTGAGCAAGTGAGGGGTTGAAATTAACAATAGAAGTCAAGAGGTTGTTTGCATACCCTTTTAGAGATATTTGTGCTCTTAGAGCTTATGTGTTTATGTGCTATATGCTAGGGCTTATGTGAAAGGCATGGAAGTTAAGAAACATTGTTGTTTTAATGAGACAAAGGATAGATGTCAATACATTATTCAAACTATGATTGATTATCTCGGATTCTACATGTCAAACTTATGTGCTATGAACAAGAAATTTGATCTACATCTTGTCAATATTGTGGTAGTCATCGCCTCACATATTTAAATATGTGACATCGACTTATTCACAACATTGCATGCTCTATTCCCCATGATAGACATGAAAGATTTGTTAGGAAAATTTATTGACAAAATCACCTTGGATCACAACTCATCCTTATGTTAAAAATGTTTCATTTGTGTCAACATGTTTATTTTATGTGAACTAAATGCATATGTGTAGGAACTAAGACATGAAACTAGATCATCCAATTTTAACCCTATCCTCAACTAAAACTCTAAAATCACCAAAGCCTTGATTTGTCTTTTCATTAGAGTACTTTACTTACAAAAGGCATAACTATCTCAAACTTTAAGGAATCAAAAGTATCAAAATCTTATTATCCAATGGTTATAACCACTCTAAGATTCACATCTAACCCTTATATGAACATTATAAATAATAATGAAAAACACATAATATCATCATCACTTTTTGTGTTCAATCCTCACTAAGAAAATGAATACTAGATATTTCATGAAGCGTCTCACCAACGACAACTCCACCAATGCATACTAACCTTTTGAAAACTGTGACTACCATGAAGGGCGTACATGTGACAAAAAATTTCTTTGTGTAACAAACTTTAAACAACCTTTCATTCAAGCAAAATGTTTCTCACTTGTCAACAATCTTTCCTCTACCATTTATCCTCTACACATTCAAGAATTCTATACTAGATACTACTTTGACACACCCACACTAACTCTCTATTTCTGCATGTATGGTCATGGCTATGCTTGCGATCTAAGGAACTTAGGAAGAGTGTTGAATGTATTTTCTAAATGAACCTTATTCTTTACTAAATCTACCGACATAAAATCGTTCATGAAACTTAAGAATTATCATCCAAGCTCATTTGCATGTAATCCCCCAGTCAATAGCATCATTATTTAAAACACCATCATAAGACCTGAGTTACATTGTGAAGGAACTCCCTCAAAATCATAAGAGAAACACCAACTTCACCCTCACTTGAATGCATGGGCGGATGTTCTATTGTCAAACATATTTGTAGAGATTGAAGCAAAGCTTGCCTATCATTGTTGGCCACATGCATTATCGCATCAAAACCAATACTCCCTTCAACTTCACTTACTTCATAGCTCGAACGTTGAGTGGTTTAGACTACAAAAATAAGGCACTTCCATATGCTAGGGTCATGACAACACTCTTTGAATGCCTCAAGAACAAACATCCCAATGATGTCTCCCGAATGATTTAAGTGGAAGAAGTGTCTCCCATGTGCTCACCTTTCACCTTGGAGTCGCTTTAAACTTAGATGTTGGCAATTAAAATAAAACACTTGCTTGTAATTTTCTATTGTAATGGTGATCACCACCAAGATATGTTGGATGGAATGGTGTACTTGATACAAATAATTCTCTTTTGTGTTTATTGCTCTAGTATGCTTAACAAAAAAGTAATTGGAGTCATGAATAACCATACATATAAAATGCTATAATATGTATATAAATATATGCAATAATGTACAAAGTCATAATAATCCACATTTGTACTCATCCATGTTTCCAAGTCTCTAAATGGTATGGTGATTGATGTGTCAGGTTGCAACACACTAAGTTTTACAATTTTCTTAGTCAGTGTACCTAACCGTTGTAGTATAATATAGGTAAGTTCATGGGGTTGATTGTTCTCTAGGAGAGTAGTGAGGTAGGTTCGAAGTGTATGTCACCTAAATCTAAGGATTGAAGGGAGAGTCTTTTTGGTATTTTTGTATTTTAAGAAAGCAAGTAAACAATTGGGGTTTTAAGAGATTTGGCTTAAAACTAATATTATCCTAGATGCTAAAAATAAAATGGCAGAAAAGTAAATGGTAAGATCTTTTATATAGGGGAAAACGTATCTACTTAGGGTGCATTAATCCTTAGTCGTGATCCACCTAATTCCTTGAATTGTCACGTCCTTACTTATGTAATGTGGAGTATTCCTTATTTCAAATTGTGAATGATGCCTATCACATTTCCTAAAAATCACTCAATAACTATCACACGCAATAAACACCTATACTAATTAATTTGCATAGGACATAATCATTAATTATAGGCAAGGCTGTTGGCGCAACATTGACTAAGATCTCCTTTATGTTTTGACGATGACAAATAAATGTTCGCAACACTTGAAATAACAAATGATAGCCAAAATCCGTAAAACGGGATCAACAGGTCTGGCGCGCTGGTCATGCGTCAGCACGTGGGCAGTGCGTCACTCTCGAAGTCCGTTTTATGGATTTTACATGTCGGCTTTCCTCTTACCCGACACATGTGGATCCTTCAATAAAGATATGTGTATAATACTTGAGCAATTGGAAACACTCGAAACGAGGTTTAGACTTGGAGAGGAGCAAAAATAAATCCTCTCGTTTTTCAACAAAACGCCAACTCAATTCTTTTATCAAAAGCCTCTAGCCAAGGCCGAAACTTTTTTTCTAAACCTAGTATGAATATACTTTCAACATACCATCAAACGAAAGTATTCATTTGATCTTAAACCGGATTTACGTTGTTCCTAATCACGTAACGTGTTTTACTCCCTTATTGGTCAAACTAAGTCTAAGGTCACTTTGCGTAAATGCATCCTTTCTTGTTACGGGATATGCTTTACTTGAGGTGCAAAACACTTAGCTTGTTTGCATTAAGATGATTAGTGATCAAATCCATTGTTGATAATCATGGATTAAGTCTTAATGACTATTTGAGAATGTGGTATTTAAAAGTTAATTATGTTTTGATCCTTCTTACCTTTTCTACATAAATGTTTTACAAACTCACACACTCCTCTATGTATTCCTCACACATCACCTACACCTCACTTCTAACTTAAACATCAACTAATCATTTGTTAATCACTTCCTAAAGCAAATTATTATTCTCACCTTCCTACACAATCTAAACATTCTTTCTCATTTCCCAAATCATTCCTTAATCACTATTGCCTAAGTATTTTCTCCCTTAATGGCAATATGATTAATCCCATAATCAATCCTTTGATTATTCCTATCTCCACCATCCTCTTCACAATAATATACCTTAAATCTTCACCACTCAAACCTTCCCCAAATCTTATCCTCCTACATGACAACTCATATTCCTTTACACATTGTACCTTGTTGTACTTCTTGTCCTCCAACATTCCAACATAGGCTCATATACATCACATCACAACATTCTCTACAACACAATCCCTATTCATTCTCTTCTTCATCTCCTCACTCACATATACTCCCATTTGAATTTCAAACTACACATACACACACTTAAAACTTCTCATATACTCTTCTCATATACACACACTCACACACTTCTACATTTGAAATTCAAATCCTTGCACACTTACCAAACTTCTCCTACACACTTCTACCCTTTCTAACATTTGAATTTTGAATTTCAAATGTTAGACTCCCTTCTATCACATCAATATCACATCCAATCTAACTCATATCCACCTCACCACCTTATCCTAACATTAAAATTTCAAAATTTGAATTTAAAACCAAGGCTCCAAACCATCACATCAAGCCAACTCACATATAACCCACATTTATCCTACATGTTGATATTTGAATATGAAATTCAAATTATCCCTCCTTACATCCACACTTCCTCTCCAAGCAAAGGAATATTCCTTTAGTATATTATTTATTCCTTTGGCATATTCTTTCTATCCTAACTATGCCAACTCATCCGCTTAACCATGGTTAGTTTCTAACTAAGCTAATTACATGTGAGGAATACCCAAACATACCCTTTGTCTAATGGTTCCTTTATAATCTCCTTGAAGTTGGACAAACATCCTCAAATCTTCTTTTAAATACTTTACAAACATTTTTATTAAATAGCTATTTGAGTTGGTTGACCTTGAGTGTAAGAATAGTAGAAAGGTCAAAGCGTGAAGTACAATTGGAGGTTTAGCAAGAACGGGTATTTAAAGCGCCAAAACCTAAAAGAGATGAAATATAAATCTCATTAGGACACAATGTCAAAATACACTTGGTGAACATAAATAACCTCATAATTTATATCAAGAGTCCTACGCATTATCCGTGTGATCTTGCCATAACATTTAGAGTGATACTCTTTAGTATTTCACAATGACAAATGGAAATTCTTCGAGTGTCAACATCAAACAGCAATGCGGTAGGTGACTTTCGAGATTCTTTACGAATCAAACTTGTGCAAACTAGAAAACCCAATGTGGTCCAGGTTATGAGAATTGACGAAGTTTTAGTTGTTGATGTTTACTTCACAGTTTACTTTAATAGCTCACCTATATACGTTGTTATCCTATCTTGAATGGGAATCCGGATTTCGGAACAGCTGTGGAATATTGAAAAGCTTCGTTAACGTCTCCAGATGTATCAACTTTAGATAAACTACATTTCAAGCTGGAAACCCTGTTAAGGAGATTCATTTTACGAATTGAATCCTGATGATGCAGGTACATTATTTATACTGTCAAATGGTCCTCATGAAACCGGAGGTTGAATTTACCGAACGTCGAGGAATGTACAAGGCATTCTTTCATATATGTGTTTATTTGCTAACCTTATACATGCAGGTAACTTAAGACGTAACCACCTCAGATCCAGCGAAGTCAATCTCATGGCCACATACTCATGATCAAGCTCCAAAGTCACTCTATCATCATCAAAGTCTAAAGAATGTAATGGTCAGAAAGATCCAATCAAGAAAGACAAAGACCTTATCCCAACAGCTAATAATGGTACAAGAACTTCAAAGGACAGATAGTTAAATGAGGAGATTGTTAGCCTTAGAAAGTCAAATGGGAGATTGTCAGCCAGATTACAAGATGATGAAAAGTATTAGTATGATGGTCTAAGCACAAGGAAATTCAAGGATGCAACCTAAAGCAAAATGTCAAAATACAAGTGTTGGTCAACAACGTTAAGAGCAAATCACCGGTCACTTACATTAAGAGCATCCAGAACAAGGGAAGATCTCAGAACTCAAAGTCAAAAGATAAAGGCTCAAGATCAAAGATCACAAAGCATATAGGAACAAGTCTACTACAATAAAGTTCAAGACAAAGATACAAGACTGGAAAAAAGCAAAGCACATAAAGTCAAATCTTCGATAAAGATAACCCTTACATTTGGGGAGCTTGTTAGCTTTAGAAATACATAAAGTCAAACAAGAATGTAATGGTCATCTTAATTAGTGTTGGTCTTACGTGATGTGAACTTTGTATTAATTGTAGTAGGCCAGTCGGGAACACGGGCTTGGACTTTAAGCTAATATTGTCCATGTTTAGGGCCTTAAGCCCATCCAAAGCTAAGCTCGGCACATGAAAGAAAGTGATAAACACCTCTTAGGTTTATGCATTATATAAGGACCCCTCCTAGCATGTTAGGAAGGTGTTGGTTTCATTTGGTTAGTGATGTTTCCTTCTACCTCTTCTCCTTCTCTCTAGTTTCTTTCTCTCTCTAAAAACTACTTTCTCTCACTAGATATTCCATGGATTGTGTTACATATTTGTGATATGGGTTAAGTTTTGGGTTTATAACAGTACGATATCTATGCAATTTATATATGTAGAAGTTAACCAAGTTACCTCGATCGCCCTAAATCAATTTACCCTTTTGATATTTCATGGATTAGAAGCGCTTCATCACATATTCATTCTTCAATTAAAAAATACCTCTAAAATCCTTATTTCCCTACTATTTTCAACGAATCTTTCAATTCTAAACTAATAGATTGATTTCTCTTGTTCTAACGCACATGCTGATATTGATTTTACCGATAATTGACCACTCAATTAAAAGTAATTCGATGAATCATGCTGATCTGAAATAAGTGTCAATCCATTCCCATTAGGCATGTCTATGTATTCCCTAAGTGATTCTAAAAACCATGTCCATTTATCTTTATTCTCAACATTCACAATTGCCCAAGCAATAGGATAAATGTGATTGTTGTCATCCCTTTCAATTGTAGTTAAAATTTCACCAACATTAGGTTTCTTTAAAAAGCAACCAAATAATGTAATCACTGGCCTACATATTGAAAGCCCTTTTTCAACCCATTAAAACAATAGTATAACCTATCAAAGTATGTCTTATCATCTGGATTAACAGTCACACCTAGCATAACTGTAAAAGCATCATTTGAATCTAATATTGCCCTACCATATGACCTAATCATAGCATAATGGTCCTTAGTAGTTGTCTCACGTTCATTCATGTCACACCCCAAACGGGGCCTGGACAGAATACGTGTCCGAGGGCGTGACGTCATAATATACATCACACAAAGTACAAAGAACGACCTCTAAGGGTACGTTAAGAAATCCAACATCATTGCATTAAATAAAAATAGTTAAGGTTTTACATAGGTTCAAAGATAAAATGCGGAAGCGAATATAAGTTTTAGAAATTGACAATGATGTTAAAGCAGTTGATAATAATTCTTGAAAATCGGGCCAAAGCAAGGCGACACCATATAGCAATCAAAGACATCCACAGCTAAGCACCTGAGAAAAACATGCTAAAACGTCAACATAAAGTTGGTGAATTCATAGGTTTGAATTTGTAATAAGATTGGACCACAATTTTTGCAAAACGTATGTGACTATTATAACAAATACAATATCACATAAAAAGGTATTTAAATTGCACTAAGCTCATGACACCGAGGATAAATGAAATAGAAGCATGTAAAATGCTTAATAAACTTGCCCTGACGGGTGCCATAACGGCGCAACACCGTATCACTCGACATGGTATACGTCCGTTTATTCAGGTGCCCCGTGGGTGGTAAGAGCTACTTACCCGGATGGGGATGATTAGTCCCAATAGATTTATTTACAACACTCACGCTCACTTAACCAATCCCATTAGTAATAAGTAACTAACAATTCATGATAACTCGGGCATACAAGTTTCAACACTACGTAGGTAACATGTAAACAGGATTGGGAAATCGTAAAGCATTTGTGTCTAATGTTTAAAAGCAAGCAATGTTTCTCACCCCAAATAGTAAAGCAAAATAGTAAAAACATGGGGCTATGAACTCACCTTAAGCAAGTAGTGAGCAAGATATTTAACGAAGAGAATAACGATATCGAACGACTCTAACCGCGAACTAATTAATAGACGCGCTTCAAAAACGAGAAATAAATACGAAATGTTGGAATAGACGCTTATAAAAGAAATAGACATCCATAAGTGTTTGTGCTTTAGTTTATATAGTAAAGACGTGTCGTTATGAAAGTATAAGTTTTATGGTTACGTTATGCCATGTTTTACGAAAAGTTTCTATTTTCGGAAAGTTACTATTTTAGGAAAGTTCTAAGTTTCGGAGCGTTGATACCATCCCCTAATATTCGATAAGTCCATGATCCTAAAACGCACTACCTAAACCTAAACGCCAAACTTCCAAGTCCATCTTGCTAATGAATACCAAAAGTTTCTATTTTTAGAAGTTTCCCGTTTTAGAAATCTCGATAATATATTTGTGACGTTTCTAAAGTTTCCATTTAATATACTAGTGTCTACATATGTTTCGCCAACGTTTTAAAAGCTCAAATCAACTCGAAAGTGTCCGAAAACCCATTTTATATTTCCAATCAGCAACATAAATAATTGTTTTTCCGAAAAGTGTTCCAAAATTCATTTCGCCATAACTTGGCCGTTTTAAATCCGTTTTTAGTGTTCGATATATGAAAATCTATCTATTCAAAACAAGCTTTCCAAAAACTACCTTCTTGGCTAATGAAAACATTTTTAAGTCGCCCAAAACCTCAAAACAAAATCGGATCAGCAACCTTATATTTCGCAAACGCCTCCATAAATCCATCCAAACTTCACAATAGTGCTTATACTAGCCTAACCCCGTTCACTACTAATCCAACCAACAAAACCCACTCTTAATCTATCCTAATCCCATCATCATCTTTGTTGCAACACACAAGCTCACTCACTCTTACTAACTAACAAAACTTGTATCAACATACTTCTAATTTTTATAAAAAATCACAAACCATTTCATTTTCTTTTTAAAAGTTTCACAAACACATGGATATATATAAGAGAACAAGAGAAATAAAATAAAGATCAAGAACACGCTTATAAGGTGTGAAGAATCAAGAAAGAACACAAGATCTAGCTTAGAAACCTTAGATCTTAAAACCCAATAACAAATCTGGCAAAACCCACTTAATAAACCAAAACCCTAACTTATGAAATCTTGAATGACCCTTGAAATCAAAGAACCAACACTTGGAACACCCTTATATATGGATAGAAATGAGATTGGAATGGATAAATCTTGCTTGAAATCAAAACTATGGAAGTGTTTATGTGTGTGTTGTGAACCGTGGGCAAAGGAGAGACAAGAGAGAAGAGAGAAATTTTGTGAGGCTTCTTGTGAGAATGAATGACCTAAAATGAGTTAAGGAAGTATATATAGGCCAAAAGGTTTAGGGTTTAAGGGCTTAACATGAACCATGGCTAGGTGAAAAGTTGAACCATCCACCCTTGTGGACTCCTTGGTTCGAACGACATCAAGAGGAGGGGGGAAACCAAAGTCTCTTTTCTAGCCATTTGGAAATAAAAGAAAAACATAATTTGAATGGTTAGTGGAGTTGTGGTCCAAGATTCCTAGCATTTTCAAGGGAGTGTAAGTAAATGTTGGTGCATGGGAGGTTAAGGACAAGAGTGTCACTATCTTGCATGTGTGTGTTAAAATTTAAATTAAAGGTGAAAGATTCCTCCCCATTTAATTAGATGTGTGCATGTGCATGTAAGTTGAGTAGATGGGGAGGTTTATCCATGAAATTTTGGACTTCTAAACTTGAGATAGACGATAACTAGGGTTTTCATGGAAAGATGACGGGTTTCCGGGGTTCCGTTTGATCAAAAACGCAAAAAACGTGAAACGCACACAAAAAACATAAAAATTGCATACGCAAGCGTACGTAAACCATGTAACACTAATAAATGATTAAATCATGAATATACGACTGTACTAAACCCAGTCTGGCATCAGAATGCTTTCGATAACGATTTTCAGTTTTACGCAGGACAACATCCCTGAAAATTGTCAGATTCAAACGTAACGTATAAAAGTTAAAAGTAATGATTGGAAAAGTTTAAAATAATGACCTTAAAATCCATAGGGTGTCACATACTTCCCTCATTAAAAGAGATTTGTCCTCAAAGCTTAAGACGTAGATTTACAGTTAGCGAAAAGATGAGGGTACTTTTTCTGCATTTGGTCTTCGCGTTCCTAAGTGAATTCAGGACCTCACCTAGAATTCCAACGGACTTTCACAATCGGGATACGACTATGCTTCAAAATTTTGACTTCGCGATCCATGATCTCAACCGTTTCTTCGATGAAATTGAGCTTGTCATCAATCTGAATTTTATCCAACGGAATATCAAGTGGTTCATCAGAGAAACACTTCTTCATATTGGAAACGTGAAAAGTCCTATGAACGCGGCTTAGTTGGTCGGGGAGTTCAAGTCGGTAAGCAATTGTTCCAACTTTAGCAAGAACCTTGAAAGGTCCAATATAACGAGGGTTCAGCTTTCCTCGTTTGCCGAAACGTATCACCCCTTTCCATGGCGATACTTTCAACATAACCTTATCTCCCACTTGAAACTCCAACGGCTTACGTCTCCTATCGGCGTAGCTCTTTTGTCTATCATGTGCAGCTTAAATACGCTTCTTGATTTGGATGATCTTTTCTGTAGTTTCATGCACAATCTCTGGGCCAGTGAGCTGAGCATCTCCAACCTCAGCCCAGCAGACGGGCGATCGACACTTACAACTGTACAATGCTTCAAATGGTGCAGCCTTGATACTCGTGTGATAACTATTGTTGTACGAAAATTCCACCAAAGGTAGATGCCTATCCCAACCTTTTACAAAATTGCTCACACCAGCACGCAACATGTTTTCTAAGGTTTGGATGGTCCTTTCACTTTGACCATTAGTCTGAGGGTGATAAGCCGTACTTATATCCAATTGAGTACCTAAAGCTTTATGAAGAAACTACCAGAATTGAGATGTGAATCTACCATCCCGATCAGAGATGATCGAAACTGGTACACCATGCCTCGTGACTACTTCCTTCAAGTACTGTCTAGTCAACTTCTCCATTGAGTCGTTCTCCCTTATCGGATTTAGTAAGGCGGTCATCAATTACCTAAATTGTGTCTTGTTTGGTCGACGTCTTTGGCAATTTAGTAACGAAATCCATTGTAATGTTTTCCCACTTCCATACTGGGATCACAGGTTGAACCAACAAACCAGATGGTTTTTGGTATTCGGCTTTGACCTTGGCACATGTCAGACACTTATTGGCGTAGGTGGCAATCTCCGCTTTTATATTTGGCTACCAATATAGTTTCTTTAAATCTTGATACATTTTGTCTGATCCAGGATGGATCGAGTACTTTGACTTATGTGACTCGTGCATAATCAAAGCTCTCAAGTCACCAAAACAAGGTATCCAACTTCTATTCTTCAAACACAATGTTCCATCAGCACGAGGCTCAAGCTTCTTAATCATACCACACAAATCTTTGGTTTTATAATTCTCCTCTTTTCTTGCCTTAGCTTGAGCATTCAAAATTTGCTTAGGAAGGTTTAAACCAATAGTCATAACCAAGGCTCGAACTCGTAGCGACAATTCCTCCTTCTTAAGTAATCTCAAAATTAACTTAAGGTGCTTTTCATGCTCCTTATTATTCTTGGAGTAGATCAAAATATCATCGATGAAGACTATCACGAATTTATCCAGATATGGCTTGCACACCCGAGAATATGTTGCAAACTCTTATGATCAGTGAACACAACGCACTTTCGTTGCGTACAATAATTGTCTCTACATTTTGAGATGCGAAAAAAACCACTAAGTTCCTATGTCATGGTATGTAATTCTTCTTATGTATCTTGAGTTGGCGTGAGCGTATAGGCTATAACTTTTTACCTTCTTCATTCAAAACCCGCGCCAATCCCTTTGTGAGAAGCATCACATGTAAACCATAAAAGTTTTCACTAACTTTAGGTAGAGCACAAAATCTTGGCACTACATAATTTTTATTCTTCATCTGTGATATGCAGCTTTTTCCTTTTCACCCCAATCGAACTTCACGCTCTTTTGTGTCAACTTTGTCATAGGCTTGGTAATTTTTGAGAAACCTTCGATAAATCATCGGTAATAGCCAGCAAGGCTTAGAAATTGATGAATCTATATTGGAGTCTTGGGCGAAGCCCAATCCTTGATTGCAGTACTAACTTAAAGCTAGTAGTACTAACTCCAGGTTAGTACTGATAGTTAATACTGTTAGTACTGTTGTTAGTACTGCTGAGTTTTTCTTGCTTAATTTAGCTTAATTGCTTTTTGAATTTGCTTATTTAGAGTTAGCTTAGCTTATTTGATTTGTCTTAAGCTTATTTGAGCTTATTTGTGTCTTAGTATAAAAGTTTTAAGTGTTTTTACCATTCCTAGCTTTTAGGCCTGCTCTAGCTTATTTTCCTTGCTTCTCTTCTCGTGCATTTGCTTATTAGTGTTAGTACCCAATCATTCCTTGTCATATTCAAACATCGATTATCAATTCGTCTTTCGATTTTCCATTCAAGCCACGTTGGGACATAACGACCCGGAGACACCCTATACTACTTTCGGTTTCATTGGTCTCGCGGATTCTGATTCTTGTTGTGTATTTATATTTATTGGTATATAAAAAGGGGTGAGAAGAAGCGAGTCAGTCGTATCCATCAAGGAAGATACGGCGTATCTGTGCCTGCACTCACCAAAGACCACGAAGGAATAAAGATTAATATGCCGTATCCAGGAAGACCAATACGCCGTATTCAAGCTATATGGGAATAAAATATTTTGGAAGATATCAAACGTGGTCCCTACTCCAAGAAACCCCCAATACGCCGTATCCAACACATTGGATACGCCGTATCAAAACCAACTTCAGACCTTATATATAGAAAACTCAAAAACGAGTTTTCAGTGTGCTAAATCATATTCTCGATACCTAAACCATAAAAGTGGATTTTTAGAGGACAAATGAGCAGAAGAGGTCGAGCAACGCGATTAATTCCATAGGAGACAACGTGTAATTTCTTATACTTTTGTAAACGTTCAGTTTTTGGTATCATTCGTTAACTCGGTTAGTTTACCTTGGCTAAATCATTACTCTTGTATTAATTATGATGTTTGAAGGCTAATACCTTTGGGTATTAGCCATTATTATAAAGATCTTAATGTTTGGTTTATTTATCTCGATTTCTTAATTTATCATTGAATTGCTTGTTTATGTTTATCATCATACTTGTTTACGTGCTTTTGTATACGACCTATCATTCAACTGGATCTAGTGATACGGACAAAGTAATCTAGATACCGGGATAGCTCTCCATATAGTGATTTATACATCTAGATCAATAGGATCACAATTAACGACCTATCTTTACCCTTTGATTGTTGCTTAGTTGGGCCATAAGGTGATCTTGGTATCAACGAGTATATTCTAATCAATTGGTAAAGACTTGGTTAGTGGACTACTAGTGTATGAATTGCCATTAAGCAGTAAGTGGGTAAAGTCTCTATGAGCTAGGGTTTAACAAGATCACCATTGCCTTAATCCCTAAGATAGATTATAATCAGCAAATAAGGATGCTTTATGCGGATGCGTTTAATTGTGACAGAATTCTACGTGTCTAGGTCTTAGGAAGAAGTCTCGCCTAAGTCTTAAGAATGATATGCCGCTTCGAGATAAGTAATCATTGCATTAATAAACAAACCAATGTTCTGATTGGATTAATAATGGTTAATACAGTTTTCTTATATTTGGCTAGACCGCTCTTTTATTCTTTGTTAATTTGCTTGCGTGGGTTAAAGTGTCTTGAATTGGTTTTAGTCACCACCAAACCTGTGCCAGTCTCTCAGGCTGAAAACCCCCCTTTTCCATTAGATTTAGGTTTAACATAGGTTTAGCATAGGTTTAGCATAGATTAGACTAACTTAGATTAGAAAAACCAAAGTATTAATAAATTGAAAGTGTTCCTCGCTCTTAGTGATCGACACCCTACTTACCATGAAACTCCCATCGATCGGGTACACTGCCCGTTAAAGTGTTGTTTTAGGATAAGTCGGCTAAATATAAGTTTAAAACTTGGTAATCAATAAATTGACCTTACACGATAGCACATTAAGTTTTTGGCGCCGTTGTCGGGGAGTGAGAATTAATCTTGATTTTTATTTGATATTTTGGTTTTTAGATTAGATCAGATCTAACCCTTAGGATTAGTGTAATTTAGATTAGTGTATAATTCTGTATATTTGTGTGTTTAATTGTTTGCATATTTAATTGTTTTTCATAATACAATATTCTGGTCGATAAACCGATACGGCGTATCCATTTCCATTGGATACGGCGTATTCAACTTTCTTTCTAATACAACGTATTCTTTCAAAAGGATTAATACATCGTATTCACTTTAATTGAATACGGCGTATCATTCATCTGAATCAGAAACTGAATTTTCGTGTTTGATTTCCGTGCTTAATTTTTCTATCTTTCTTCAGAGCAAATCCTGCTGATATTTTTACCTTTGTTGCAGATCATACTTATCAGAGCTAGTTGATTAAAGAAAGAGATGGCAGACAAGGAAACGAAATCAACTATGAGAGAATTCACAGCTAATGACTAAGCAGATTATTATTCAGGAATTATAAGCATTATGGTGAATGGAAAAAATTCTTATGAACTAAAAGGAAAATTCCTTGATGATTTGCACAAGAATGCTTTTAATGAAACTCATGGGGAAGACGCGGTCGAACATATCAAATACTTCCTTAAAATTATTGACCTAATTGATTTACCCAATGTAAATCAAGATAAACTCAGAGTTGTTGTTTTTCCAATCTCATTGGCTGGAGATGCATGGAGATGGTTTGATGAAATTAAAGGATCAATTACTAGTTGGGTCGATTTGACTGCTAAATTTTTTGGAAAATATTACCCGCCTTCTCGCACTGGAAAAGTTAACACCCCAATAATAAAGTGGGACCCTACTAATCCCAAGTTCGAAAACTAGTTGGCCTCAAAGTTTGTATACTACAAAACTATGGATATATTCACTAAAGGAGCTTTGTGGGACTACTGGAAGTTGGGGACTGACGAAATTGAGCCTACAAATGAAGAAACTTCTATGGAGTTTGATCTAGGCTGATCTAAGATTATAAATAACAATGAACATAAATACGAATTTGCATAGCGGAATATAATCAAAGACAATGTTATTTACAAGATTTTTCATTACATACAAGCCCCAATTCTATGTGATCAATATAGAATGATTACCTAACTGTAAAAGGATCAAAGACACTTTGATCTTGAGGCTAAACCACTCTAGATGTCTACATCTTTACTTGTGCACACATAAACTATGTCTAGGGATCTCTTTATATAGAGAGTCTATAAGACTTACAAAGGAATCTTAATTGTATTAGGAAACTAAATCTTTCTAATCTTTGATCTTTATCTTGTAAGGAAATCTTTTAGAATCCTCCATCTTTTGTAGAATTCCATAATGTCAATTTAGATCCTTGTTGTTTCATTCTTTTGTTCTTTTGTATCATTGTTTTTGTATCATCAAATCAATAAATCCCAACAATCTTCCCCTATTTGATGATGACAAAACAATCTTCTGCATGAACTTCCCCTGAAGTTGAGATCTTCATGAATGAAACAATCTTCCCCTTAATTCTTGATTTCCTTTGAACTTTCATGCTATGCCACCACACTAAATAAGTTGCAAATCATACATCTCTGTACCATCTTCCCCTTTTCGTCATTATCCAATAGGGGACTTGTAAACATATGCAACTTTGATCTTTACAACTACAAACCATATATCACACTTCTAATCCAAGCTTTCCAATGTCTCAAATTACCCTCCATGACGCATAATAAGAATAATGAATTTAAGCAGTAGAAACTTAAACTAGCAGTAGTAATAATGACTTAGCAGTAGTAAGAATCAAAACCTTCCCCTCAAGTGGTGCATGTAACATATCCAAATGGTTAAACACTTTATCATATGCTTCCCCTGAAACCAATATGTTAACCATCTCTTGAATCTCTTATTCTGTTGGCTCTATGTAATGATTACTGATGGAGAAAACTCAGTATTACAAACTTGATGCTGAAGTAGAATAACCCAAACTTGTGTCTTATGTCTTGTACTATCCACGTGACTTCAAACTCATACTGATGATATATGAGTAGACTTCAATCTCTTGACAAAATCCTCAACTATATGAGACACTGAGCACTACAACGTAACTCCTTTAAGTGATAGCAAATGTGAGCATTGAGCACCATAAGTTTATAGATCACACATTGCTAGATTTGACAAGTCTTCGTCAACATCGTTTTTAAGCTCAAACAAGTTATCTTCAAAAGGTGCAAGACTTTTAAGATATGATAAGAACACGTACCCGAAAAATTCAACTTCAACGTCAAATGAGTGATAAACAATTGTCTCCGTAATCAATTAATTTAATTAATCCCAAAAATATAGCCTCTTCACCAAACATTCTGTTCTATTCGAGATCCAAATCATGTGTGTTATCCAATAACGAATAATGCTAGCAGTATTAAATCCAAAATCTGTCCTAGCAGTAGTAACCAACATATATACTACTGCTCTTAATTGCTAGCAGCATTAAGTATATTAACAGCATAAAGTATACGAGCAGCATTAACAACATACTACTAGTAGCATTAAGTTTTTCTTATGGATCCAACAGTAGTAAGATTATTCCTTGAACGAGCAACATTAAGCTAACCTTAGCAGTATTAACGTATGAAGGCAGCATTAACAAGCATGAGACTTACTACTGTTACTGGCAGCATCAATAAGATATGTCAGCAGCATTAACAAACAAGCTGGCAGCACTAATCTCCAATGGCAACCAAGAACTAACAGCATTAAGTCTTCCTTGGCACCAGCAACAAATTAACTGAGCAGCACTAATATAAACTTTAAACTTAATACTGTGAACAACATTAACATATCTTGGTCATGAAGCTAGCTGTTTTAAGACTTAGATTGGCAGCCCTATTATACAATGGCAACATTAACTTTCCAAACCAATCCTATCATAACATTCACGAATCAATCAGCAACACTAATGAGTATTGTAGCAGCAGTAATACTCAAAAGTATACCCAGCTTCCATCTTAATATACCCACGTACAACAACATTAAAATATGATCAACAATCAAAGAACAAGCAATGAAACCCTAAAACTTAGGGTTTAGTACCACGAACAGAGAACACGTTTTTAATCCAAGCAACATAAACCAACCAGACCATCACCATTATTACGATAATCATTAAAATCAACTCATGCGTCCATGACAAAACTCTAATAGCAGGAATCGATTATATTTAAACATTCTAAACTGGTGTTACAAGAGTTGCGATAATACCTTCATATAAAACCTTCTAAGCCAATCGCCTGTGATCATATAAAACCTTATTAAGGTTTCGTTCAACGAATATGTATGACCAGCAAAACAACCACAGTAGATCCTAGATCATGAGCCACTTGGCTCTGATACCAATTGTGGAGTTTGATCTAGGCTGATCTAGGATTATAAATAACAATGAACATAAATACGAATTTGCACAGCGGAATATAATCAAAGACAATGTTATTTACAAGATTTTTCATTACATACAAGCCCCAATTCTATGTGATCAATATAGAACGATTACCTAACTGTAACAGGATCAAAGACACTTTGATCTTGAGGCTAAACCACTCTAGACATCTACATCTTTACTTGTGCACACATAAACTATGTCTAGGGATCTCTTTATATAGAGAGTCCATAAGACTTACAAAGGAATCTTAATTGTATTAGGAAACTAAATCTTCCTAATCTTTGATCTTTATCTTGTAAGGAAATCTTTTAGAATCCTTTATCTTTTGTAGAATTCCATAATGTCAATTTAGATCCTTGTTGTTTCATTCTTTTGTTCTTTTGTATCATCAAATCAATAAATCCCAACAACTTCCGATCTTGAGGAAACTAATCACGATGATAAACAAGAAATCGGTGAAATTTTTAGGATTGAAACAAACTTGTTCGATTATGAAACACCGTTGTGCGAAAAATTCAAAGAGTTCAATTACCTACTCAAGATAGATCCTGATCTCCTTACTAAAGATATTGAGGGATTTAAGACTTATGAAGAATATAAGGATGATTGGATTTATGAATGGAACGAAAACGTACCATGGGTACACGAAAAACCATGGAATGACACTAAAGTATGGACTGAACCAGCTCCAGTTAAGCATTATTGTAAACCATTTAATTATAAAAGTGGATATTCAGAGTGGCCTACCTGTAGTTGGAAAGACGATGGATATTGTAATGGAGGAAACTTACCAGGAGCTTACATAGTAGGAAACACGCTCCGTTACCAAGATTTAGAATGGTACGGTGCTTTGAAGGATAACGAGCTAAAAGATAAAGCTTTAAGATATAAGGCTATCATGGAAGGATTAATCGATGAAGATGATGAATCAAGTAATAATGATTGGAGAAGATGGGACGGCTATGAGATTGACTACCATGATCAAGAAGAAAGAGAATATGAAAATGGACATGAAGATAGGGAAAGATGTGAATTGTTTGATGATCATAAGTTACTGGTTTGCAATATAAGAAGTGTGACACCTCAAGAATTTCCGTTCAATAATTTAGCCGTTTCTGTTTAGTAATATGAAATTTTAAAGGTTTCGTTTAGCTTTTTTGTTTAACCGGGAAGTTGTTCCGTTATTATCTGAGAATCGTCTCCGGGAGCGAACCGGGACACCAAACGTTGTAGTATTTTGGCAACATCCATGTTTTTATGTTTTAGGGCAATATCTAAAACTTCATAATTTTCTGTGATACCGTTACTCGTTTCGTTACTTACGTGTTCCGTGGAATTTAAATTATACTTTGTCATCCATGCAAGCCTTGTAAATTAATTCATATTGAGCACTAGTGATCCTAAAATAATTGAGAACATTTTGGTCCCCCCTTGGCTCACACATATGCGTCGAACAAACACCCCTTATGCTCCTAGGATGCCAAAAATTTGAATATACCTCCCAAGACAACATTCCATCATTTTTGGAACCAACTTGTCCTAGCTCTTGTTTCATAGGTGGATCAAATTGGTCCTCTTCTTCTCTTGTACCCTAGCCAACGCACACACACATATGTGTGAATGTGTGTGTAACTTTGTCATATAACTTGAGTTAACATCTTTGCATTCTCATTCAAATCATACACACACCAAAACCATTCTCTTTGGTGCTCTTTCTCTCTAAAACGCACGGAACAAACACAAACACATACAAAACCATACATTTTTCACTTTCAATCATTTACATTTGAAGATAAGTTGAAGGTTTGATCATTAAGATCATCCGAGTATAAAATAAATAACGTTTGGGTTGTTCTTGATCTTTGTTCATCTCTTAAAACCATTCTTTTTTGTAAGTCTTCAAATCTTCAAATAACTTATACTTCCTTACACCTCTTGATGCATAAACCATTGTTGTACAACTTGTTTTGTAAAAAAGAATGATTTTGAAACTACATAAACCTTTAAAAGGTATACTTATGGTTCGAAATTTATAAAAATAAATATAAGGAAATCATAGTTTTGTGATCGTGGTTATTTTCATGTGATAATATTTGTACTTTTGAGCTTATTGTATTCAGGCTTATATTTGTGAGCTTATTGAGAGATTGTCTTGATTATTTTTGAGCTATATTTCAACGAGAAATAAAATGGAAAAATATAGAGAAATATTGTGTGACTTATTTTTCTGTAACTTAGTTTTATTTGGATATTGTTAGTTTATTTTTGAAAGGATTGAGCATTAAGCTATTTGACTTAACCCATAAGATAAATGAGGGCTATAATGGGCCTACAAGCCCAGTCCAAACAACATAAGCCGCGGCCCCAGCTTGTTACACCTGCTTATGGGTTTGGCTTATTATGTTTTGGCTTTTTAAAGAGATTGTGGTTAGTTTATAATGACCTAGAACATGTTTGATATCTTTTTAGTATATCCGACTTACTTATTTTGTATTTTGACGTTTTAAAGGCTTATTGGGCCTAAAAGCCCAATAAGAGTTTTTATGACTCGTTGGACTTGTTTTAAATGGAAAACGATTATGTTGAGTTTGTAAAATGTAACTTGTGGTTTGAAATTGGTTTTTGATAAAGTCTACGACTTTGGAAAAATGAGTAAACACGAACGGGTCATGCCGAAATTTTATAAAAATCTTATACTTAGAAATTATTTAGAAAACATAAATAATAAAACGTTTTGACTAAATTACTTAACGAATCGGAAATGTCAAATTATAAATAACAAGTTTATTTTTACGTTAATATTAATATAATACTATATTTACATAATTAATATAATATTATATACGTACTTACTTACAACTTGAGACTTTTCATAAAAATCGATCGCTAACGTTTTTAATACACAAATAACGTTTACCAAAAATGAATAATAAACGTTCATGCATCAATCACATACGTTAACTTTCCGAGACTAAATTGGAAACCCGTATTCTTCTAGGTCATACCCGTATACCACCGTTCGTTCCAAGTGACCCTACTTTTTGACGTATACTCTTTACCTTATCATCAAGGTGAGTTCATAGCCCCACTCTTTTACTCGTTTTGAATAAATGTTTTATAACTTAGGGTGAGAAACATTGCTTGTTTTAAAAACTAGACACAAGTATTATACGTGAGATTTTCCCTATTTATGTGTTGCCTACGTAGCGTTTAGACCACTAATGCCCGAACTAACATGAACTGTCAATTTCTTGACCAGAGGACCGGTTGAGGGAGTGCGAGTGAATAAATAGATCTATTGGGACTAATTATCCCTATCCGGGTGAGTAGCGCTCACTACCCACGGGGCTCCCGATAAACGGATATATGTCATGTCGAAACTGGTTAGGTGGTCTTTGGTCGGACACCTGTAAGGGCAAGCAATTACTTATAACAATGTACATGCTATCTTTCGTTATTAGCTTCAGTGTCATGAGCTTAGAGCAACGTAAATACCTCTTTATGTGAAGTTGTATCTCCCATGACTGTCACATCCGTTTTGATATCTTGTGGTCTACTATAACAACGTTTGAACTAAACCTCTGAATTCACCAACTTTATGTTGACGTTTTAAGCATGTTTTTCTCAGGTGCATAGCATGGATGTCGTTGCTTGAACTATATGAAGTCTATTGCCCAAACCAGTTTTTCAGATTTTATCCATGATTATCTTAAATACCATTGTTAAACTTATTAAAGCTTCCGCACTTTAACTTTTAAATCTTTTAAATTTGATCGATGTAAAACTTATTATTATTTTGAATTTATGCAACGGTGTTTATTTTTAAAACATACCCTTAGAGGTCGTTCTTTATGCTTGTACTTGAGATATTCGATAACGACACGCCCCCGGACGCTAAATCGGACGGGACCTTATTTGGGGGTGTAACAAGAAGACTCGAGATGATCAAGTATTCGTTCGGAGATGACGAAGAGTATGTTGCTGTTAAAGAAGACGAATATGATGATTTGACGAACACAAGCAAAGATGCATGCCGAGCATACCAAGAAATCTTTCGCATGATGGACGAAGGATGGATGGTAACCCGAAACGAGTAGAAAGAAGGAAGAAAAAGTCTAACTTAAAGACTTCGCTGTAAACAAAAGTGCTTCCCGGGAGACAACCCGGAATGTTATTTATTTTTATCGAGTATGCCTTCTCAAACATCAATACGGCGTATCCGCTCTATACCATACGGTGTATTGAATGTCTGGACGTTATCAGTCCTTTACTTTTATGCACTTTTAAAACATTATTGTCAATTCTGTCAATACGGCGTATTCATGCACATGATAGGGCGTATTCAACAGAATGACCCGTATTTAAATACTTTTTACAGGTTTCTCAATACGGCGTATTCCAGTTCATGGATACGGCGTATCGGTCTCCTGTACAGTTTTATTTAGATTAACCGTAGATACCCGAGATAGGAATTTTGCATGTTTTTCCTATATTTTACACAGGGCCTCGATGCAAAAAGAAATTGACAAAGTTGGTGAAGTATCAAACATCTAGAATCTTATGTGTGATTGTAGTCAAACGCATTTACAACACACACCCTTGCTTATAAACTCAACATAGAGAATCTACCAAGCAAAATATCAGGGGAGTTTCTCATTCTAATTCTTTTTAATTCTCGTTTTTAATGTTTTATCTATACAACGAGGACGTTGTATAACTCAAGTGGGGGATGGGAATTAGAATGATACTTGTCCTATTTTTCACACTAAAAATGCTTAACTTATGCTCAAATTTAAAAAAATTTCAAGCATACTTTTATGAAATTACTTGATACATAACTTGCACACAATAACCCTTGTTAGATATTGTGAGGATTTAACCTTATCCGTTTCTAAATGTTTACCCAAATTCCAGAAAAATATGAGTGTGTCGGTGATGTTGTAGACTTTAGAACTTGGCTTGGTATATCTATTCGAGACCATAATAATGAGTACTATGGATTTAGATGGTGTAACTTGTTTAAATTGGTAAACTTTTAGGATTACACCCAAAAAGCCTTTACATGTTGTTTATTAACTAACTATAGTGGTTAGTTAACCCGCATATAAACCCTTTGTTTACTCTCATTTTAAGAGTGATACCCCTAGAATAACCCGTAGAGCCAATCCTTTAGGAATTACACCAACTATATTTTTTGTTACACCTTTACACCTTAGTCTACCCTGTTAGATTATGTCCATTTATCAGTTGCTAGTTGCTTAAAGTGTAAAGTATGTATTTCCCGAGTCTTGTGTCAATTTTCTATCTTTGGTACGGTTGGGAAGAAATTTGCACATTGCAAATGGGAATGTATAAAGTAGTCAAAACTTATATTTTTACTACCAACGCAATTATTGGTACGTCCGAAGAACAAAGAATTACCGAAGAAATTATCCGGAGTTATTATGATCGTGAAGATGGTGAAATTACACCGAGTTTCGTAGTATAGTGTTAGCAAAAAAAATCGAAAAAATTAGAAAAATCACAACAAAAAAAGAGAGAAGGAAAGTTTGGAGATAATCACAAGAGCTTAGACCGAAGGAATTATATAAAGGATCGATTATTCGTTGATACATCTTAAAAATCAACGATGTAAAGTATTGTATAAAGTGGTAGATATCGCCACTTGTCTTGTAAAAGTTTGTAAAGTATAGGATGATTGGGAAGTTGACCGTTACGGGAACGCCAACTTTGGTTGCTGTTTTTGATCAATGATCAAGACGTTTGTAAATAGTTGTGTCTTAGTCATGGTAACTGTCAGGAAAAAGTGTCTAGCAACTTATATCTTGGACCTAGTCTATTTGTTTTGTAATTTTTATTTAACAACAATTTAATTCCATTTCCTAATCATTAGCCATAGGTTTTACGCGAATGAGGATGTGATCAAGCATGCATGTCTATTCTGTCGTTACGGCCATGTATGCATGTCTCAGCTGCCTTGTTGGTTTATTACTATTGGTGAAAGTTAGAAGATCCATACCCTATATTACTCTACTAGTCCTACTCTTTAGCTTATTCGAGGTGGGAGTGAGCAGTCACATGTGTCTATCCCGTCATTACGGGTGTGTATGTATGGTCTTTGTCGCCCTCCTGGAATATTGGTATCGATAAAGATTAGTTAGAGTAATCAACCCTAAGCCTTATAACAAAAACCCATTTTACCTTTATAAACTTGTTACTCCTTAGCTCTAGTGGTGGAGATGTGTATCCTTGCCAAGCCTATGATAGAATACTCGTCACGACCGAGCAATTGAGCGAATTAGTTACATGTTACCACATAGATTAGTTGAGTGATTTGAGTGTTTTCATCTTCCTATTTCGTGAGGTGTTTGGTTGTGTACTTGTAATAGATCAAATAAATGCTTAAACGGAAAAATCCTTAGGGATACATTTTTATAAACTTCTAAAGGCTACTTGAGGACAAGTAGGATTCAAGTGGGGGGATATTTGATAACATCAAATAACGTCTATTTTATAGCATCATTTATCCCATGCAATTAACCCATTTTGTATAATTATTGCAAAGAATTGTTACTTAATCATTCACATTTGAGAATTACAGTAATTATGGAATACTTGGTGAAGATTGACTAAAAGGCACACATTCTGGAGCTTAAACGAAGATATTTTAAAGATTAATGTTTTGACTACCAATACGCCATATCCATCAAGGAAGATACGGCGTATCTGTGCCTACACTCACCAAAGACCACGAAGGAATGAAGATTAATACGCCGTATCCAGGAAGACTAGTACGCCGTATTCAAGCTATATAGGAATAAAATATTTTGGAATATATCAAATGTGGTCCCTACTCCAAGAAACCCCCAATACGCCGTATCCAACACATTGGATACGCCGTATCAAAACCGACTTCAGACCTTATAAATAGAAAACTCAAAAACAAGTTTTCAGTGTGCTAAATCAGATTCTAGATACCATCTCCATAAGTGTAGTTTCATACATAGTTCTATTATTAAGACTGAGACCACATGCCGCTCGTTACTAATATAACAATTAGAAGCCAACACACTGTTATCACACCCATACACTCGCTTTGTCTCGAATGCTGACATATAAAAAGAATTAACCGAAATTAGAGGTTGAGGAAATATAAGAATTTAAATGGTATAAGAGGTTAGAGAGGAATTTTTTGATTTTTCAAATAAACATAAGGAAAAATAATAAGAAAAAATAAGAATGGAAACATATTTTTGGTAACCGATAGTTAAACGTGCACCAGTAGCTCTCTAAAAAAAATAGGATAAGAATAGCGGAGGAGCTGGTTAGGCGAGGAGCATATTTTAGATATATCCCTTCTCCTTTTGGGTGATCTTCTTAGGATCAAACCCGCCTTAAACTTCCCTTTTAGTTCGTAACCTAAAGGTGAGCCGAAACGACAATTAACAAACGGTTATTATTATTATTATTATTATTTTTTTAATATTTAAAAATAAAAGAAAAATAAGAATAGAAGTGTAAAATATTTTTGTATTTTTATGGTTTTATAAAGAAAATATTCACAATTGAAAACGATAACTTCACGAGGAAGGGTCTTCAAAAACACTAATCTTCGAACGAAACACGATAATCGTTACACACTTCCCCGGCAACGGCGCCAAAAAATTAATTCGGTCCAAACATACTATATATAACATAAGTATATAAGGATGTAAACAATTATAGTATAGTAAGTATTTTTCGTCAGATTTAAGAAACAAACAATAAAGGTTTGTACCAACCTGCTGTAAACCCTAACAGTTTTAACTTCAATGTTAATACTGCTTCTAATGTTAATCCTGCTAGCAGTATTCGCGTACGAAACACAACGAAGATATGCCACCATTTCTTTTGGGACAATGTCCAAAAGGAAACATCTCCATCAAAAAGGTTGCGTCTGAAGATAACATTGTCGACATTCTTTTTTACCCCTGAAGCGTGAGTCGTTAAATTATCTTCGTCAAGGTTTAGTAATGATGGAACACATTCTATAAATCGTTCTCTTCTTTTCTTCTAGTTTCGATTCTAGTCTGTGTTCCATTCCGTGTCGTGAAAACTTAACTACTTCATCCGAAGTACTTTAAGTATTTTTTTTAATTACGAAATGCAAATTAAAAATGTCACTCTTTGAAAAATTCATCAATTGTCCTAAACATGATCCCTCCTGTTGACAGTCCGGCGGCCCCTAGATCTATTCTGGCGGCCCCTAGATATATCTAGGACCGCCGATAGCAGTTTGTAATACCATTCATTTTTTTATTCCATAACCTAACACTTCCTCTCTTCTGCTACGAGTTGATGTCTACTCTACACCCAATTCTATACGTAATATCTCTCTATAAATCAATGGGTCATCCTCATATCCCAACGCTCATAAGCATCATTGCTTATGTTTTCAAGAGTCAAGTGAATTTTTATAATAAATGCTCTACAAACACATCCTTACAATCGATCGATAGACTTATAATCCATCACTTCATAATAAATCCCCTCACATACAAACCTTGGTCCTCACATCTCGCATATGTCTTATCTCAAATTCATAGACGATTCTTCTCACTCCTAAACGTTTCTTCTCACTTCTAGTAGTCGTTTCACTTTTGATAGTTTTTCTACTTCTAAAAGTTTCTTCTCATTTCTAAATGTTCATTTTTTACTTGTAATGAGTCTCCTCATCTCTAACTTTTCTTCTCACTTTTATACGTTTCTTCTCTCTTCTAATAGTCTTGTTACTATTAGAATTCCTCCTATATCCCTTGACAACTTAATTATTTCATCCAAAATATTTAAGTAATTTACGAAATGCAAATGTCAATCCTTCGCAAAACTTTCCACTTTTGAGAAAGTGAAGAACATAAAGAAGATATTAAATCTTCAAGTGTTATTGAGTTACCACATTGTTGAGTCTCTCATTATTATTCCACCATGAAAGAACTACCACCTCATTTCACATCCCACTTTGTTCCTCAACATTGTCAACCAACAAAACACCAAACGAACCTTTAAATTCCATGTTGACAAAATATAATGCCTAAAAACATTATTAATATTTTTCACATCTTTATGTTTTGATAATCACAAAATATAAAAACGTTCAATGTAAAATTAAACGTAAACAAGTAATTAGTAGTAAATTTTTATTTCGATAATTATATCACTTAAAGGTATGAATAAATAAATGCTTAATGCATTTTATGATCAAAGGAAATTTTTATTCAACCTCAAACTTTTATAAAATGTTGTAAACATTTTTATAAACATTACAAAACATTTTCTACAATTAAAAGAAATGTTTTATTCAAAATAAACATTTTGAAATTCAAATTTTCAGACCTAAAACGGCTAGAAAAGTTTTAGAAAATTCCCCCTACACAAAAGACAAACTGGGGAGGCCCTAGTCTAGGGTGGCCCCCTTAAATACACGGGCGGCCCCCTTAATTTTAAGGGGACCTCCCACCTATTTAAGGGGACCGCCCCTAGGTAGACGCTCTCCTAGTTTGTCCTATAAATACTGAACTTTTCCCTACTATTTTATCACCTTTTGCACTCATTCTTTCTGCCCAAAACAGCCCACATATCCTCTCTAAATTTTTTTGATCATTTAATCATAAAGCTTTGTTTCTAAGTGATTCAAGCTTAATTCCTCAAGTGCAAAAGAAGAATACTTCCATCATCAAGTGAAAAAGTATGATATCTTTGTGTAGTGTTGCAATCTTATTGCATCTATATTATAACTTGTAAATCTATTGTAAATTTTGTAAAGTTGTATAGTTGCTAGATCTTGGCGATCTTTCTAAGTATAGTTAGATCGTGGTGATCTTACCAAATAGTGCTAGATAGTTGTGATATAAGTAGTGTTGTGAAGAAGTCTTAAAGTTGTGAAGAAGTCGCGAAGTTATGAAGTTGTGAAGTCGTGAACAAGTCGTAAAGTTGTGTTGTGATAGATTGGTTCTAGCTAAGATTAGAACTCGACATTTAGCTTTGTGTCGTAAATCGGTATAAGCAAAGTTGTGTACGATTTTCTACGCCATAAGGGTGCTTGTTGACATAGTGAAGAAAACTCTCGAGTTAGGTCCTCAGGGAGTGGAGTAGGACGAAGAGGTGCTTCGTTGCCGAACCACTATAAATCCTCGCGTTGTGGTTTGATTATTCTTAATCTTATCTCTTGTCTTGCATTACTTTCTCATACTATCTTATTAATTGTTTAGATAAGTATATTGTTTATATTGTGCAAGTATTGAATTCACATAAAGTCGAATCTAGAATTTTTACAAACACTTTAAAACCTTAAATTAAAAAAGCAGTAAATTATTCAACCTCCCTTCTAGTTTTCCACAATTGGTATTAGAGCAACGCTAAATAATATTTTAAAAATAAATTTTATTTTAAAACTTGAATTGATATATGGAATCGGAAAAATATTTTGAAGGGCAATCTATGCAAAGACCACTACTATTTGAAAGTGATGGATTTATTTATTGGAAAATTCTCTGGATGTGAACCACTATAAAACAATTGACTGAGATTAGGAAGATCCTAAGGATAATGTGGTACAATGAAAATGTCTTCATCAACATTTATCTGAGATTAAGTGTGTATGAATTTGTTAAAAGACTAAAATGATAAATTGCCTAATTCAATCAATAAAATGAATTTGATAAAAGGTTACAATCAAAATAAAACCTAATTCAATAAATACAAACTCTTAACTAACAGGGAGTATGTATTCATTTTATCGTCTAATAAAATAGCTCATATAAAATAGTTTAGATATTTAAACAGATATTTTCATATCGTGATTCGTTTTCTTCCTTCCTCCAGTATATCTAACTCTAAACTATCATTTATTTTTCACAAAAGATAACCTCATATTTGAGGCTGCACTTGAAGCTTGTTGCAGCCACCCACCCATCTTTTCATCTTTATTTTCTTTCAATTGATCTTCTTTGTGATCTTGGTTTTGTGGAATCCTTAAGGATGGACTATTTACCGGAACATTACAAAAGTTAGAAACCAAGGAAAAACATATATTAATCTGACTTTTTTATCCAGTCAAAGTCAGCGTATCCATACTTTCGGGGTAAGAAAGGCTTGTTGAAATTTGGCATTGGTCTTGCATAAGGCACCAAAGTCCTTAGTTGTTTCAATGCTTTATCTTCCTCATCTGCAAATTAATATCTGACCATGTTAGCTAATATATTTATGCTAAAGTATCAATAAATCACCACAACAAAACTTTTCTACATAAAGAGTGTTATTATACCATCTTTGAAGACTCTGCTTCATCTCAGTATCTCATGTACATTATTTCTTTCTCGTTGAGTTTTTTGTCGAAGTCCTCTCTATCCACAGCTCGAGAACCAGAATAGGCTCCCTGCAACTTTGACCAATCTCAGCATCAACATCATATACCATATGTCACAGTTGGATCTTAAAAAATAAAATGCGTTACCCACTCTTTCAAAATCGGTTGAACCTTAAACATTATCTTCTTTGTCCTCATTTATTCCATTTATCTTTGTACTTTTTCTTCATGTCTTGTTAAACTCTATAATTGAAATGCTTGTGGTTTTGTCCACTATTGCGGCTCTGGTTTTGTATAAACTTGCACACGTGAATTGATACAGATCATGCATTTTTGTTAACTATAACTTCAAAAAAAATTACATGGACATAAAAATAGAAATGAAATCAAAAAGTGCTATAAAACAAATTTAATTTATTGAAACAATAGATAATGATCTTCCAAATATTCATTGAGAGCATAACATGTGGAAAAAATATAAAAGATGCATAGATTAAAAATGAGCTAAATAAAAGAATGATATACCAAATCAAACCAATTAACAAATTTAGCTGTAAGTAAGGAAAAATTAAAATCCAGAAATGGACAATTTTTAGGGATTTTATCCTCTTCCACAAGTGTAAACACAATTTTATGATATATTTTCAATATTACGTCATAACTTAATAAGATTTAAATCAAACAAACCTTTTTTAGAATCATTATTTTGTAATAAATAAATAAATAAAAACTAAAAAAATTCATTTTGCATATATCCTTTACAACAAAATGATTTTACACCAGGTTAGAAGAACATCATTCATACATATTTAATTAAATGAATGAACAACGTTTATTAATGGATCTAAAAATCATATCAACAGTCATGGTTAACTATAATTAACAACATATTAATCGGTCTAAAAAACACACAGTGGAAATTAAAAGAACTTACGAATCCATGCAGGATGTTAAAACGGTGGAATTCAAAATCTAACAATTCGATTATGATTTTGAGGAGTTTTATTTTGTGATTCTTAAGAATATTGTATAGTGAAGATCAGCAATGAATAATAAAAAAACATACCTTGATCGATGGTTAGGGATCATCATCAATTGGTTTTGGTAAATTTATTCATCAAAATCATTTATCATCAAGAATGATTATGGGATTTTGGGGTTCTTATTAGGGATTCGTTAGGGTACAGGGAAAAAGGTTTGGTTTTGGGTGTTTTTTCGTGTGTTCTTGCTTGAAAAGATTTTGTGGAATGTTTTTTGTTTGGTTATTTTTCTGCGAGGGATTTTTTTTTACATTTAATGTTGAATGACGAAGTTTTATGTTAGCCGTTGATTATTTTACAATGGACAGGTGTCATTTTTTTAGATTTTTTTGCTTCAAGATCATTTCTAATAAAGCTTCTTTTATATAGTAGTAAGATAAGATAAGATAAGATTAGGTTAATTACTTTTAGCCGGCATTTACACTATTTTACTGGAATATAGCTTCAACACAAACCATGAACTTAATAAAAGATATACATGAATCTAATCTTTGCTTACTTAACAAGTAAATTAATAATCAATAGATTAAATTATAATCCGATGAATTTAAATTGTTCTCGCGAAGTTAGAGCATCTCTAATGGAGTCTATATGACATGTTTATGGTGATATTGAGCTTAGGTGGAGTTCATGTGCAAAAACCTTCATTTGAGCACCAAGTTTAAGAGTTTATAGAGGAGAGAGAAACATATGATCATGTGTATGAATTTGAAACATAGAAAAATGAGTGAAGCAAAGGAATTTATCGGGGATCCATTTTCAATATTATTCAATTATATAACTTTTAAATTGCTGATGGTGATGTTTATGGACTTGCTGAATTTTATAGCATTGGAGGAGTAAGTTCATACAACTACCAGTTTACAAAAATGTGTTAATGTTATGGATTTGGTGAAGTCCATCGCATTGGAGATGCTCTTAAAATAGATGAAACATGAAAACACAAGTAACAAGTTGATATATTATTCTTTCTTTGTTCTCTTAATAAAGGTATATATATATATATTATTATTTTTTTGAACTAATAATAATGGTTTATAACTTTATATGATTCACCTGTTTATGTTAATTCTCGAGACCGGACAACAAAGTCCCTCACATCGATCAGTCCGTTTTTTAAGTGTACATAAATTGATGCATAATATCTTATCCAATTAAACTATCACTAGCTTTAATTGAAAATTGCAACCGACCACAAGTGAACGTGCCGAAATTCTTAGTCCACGTGTAAACACTTGATTGGTATAAATGACTTTAAAGAGAATTTCGATCCCAGCCGTTAGTTTTGTCAATCTATAGACAATCAGCTATGTGCTGGAACTTTACTTATATGTTACCAATACACTCCCTTGTATTTTCACTTAGCTGTCCAAGAAGCACCAATATTTTCATTTTGGATCATGAGCTCATAACTCTCGACCTTGAGCTCAGTTCAAGGGTTAAGCTTTTAGCTCAAGTACGAACCTCAGGGGCGGATCTACCTTGTAGACAGGGCATGCACATGCATACAGTGTGAAAATTTTTAATTGTGTAAATAAAATTGTTTTTACAAAAGTTAATATAAAATACACTACTAATTTGTGAATGCACACCCTCTATAATATTGAAAAACTATTAGTGCATACCCATAGATTACAATAAAAAGAAAAATGAAGAAAAAAAATCAGACTATTGCATCTGAGTGTGCCTGCTACACGTTGAAGAAGATGATGACAGTCAAAGAATCAATAGGTTTTTAATATACTTGGTCAATTGTAGTTGTAAACTTGTAATCCCACTCATTTTTCCCTCCCAAGCCCAACCCACTCAATTATTACTTCACCTATGCTCCTTCCGTCTCAAATTAATTGTCCACGGTTTCTTTTTAAGACGTGCCAATTTAATTGTCACTACTAAAAAATATTAGTTGGCAAATATCAATCGACATAATGAATATCGATGTGTTTGACCATATCTTTAGTAATTGTGATTTGATTATCAATCTCATTTAATATTAATGGGTTGTACACTCGTAGGTCTTATCTCATTGTATTGATATGTCTTATCTCATTGTACATCTATATATATTGGATATATGTTTATGAAATAGAGAACACACAAAGTTTCACCATCCTTAATGGTATTAGACGCCATTGTAGATCCTCAAAAACAGTAACCCTTTATCACAAAATAGCTGTCCTCCGGTCATCGGCAAATCACCGATGTTTCGGAGGGATCCCAAATGTATCTTTTCCTATCCTCTTATTAGCTGTAATACGAATAAATCAAGTACCTCATATGCTTGAGCTCTCTCTAAAAAAATAAATCAAGTACCTCAAGTACCTAAATCCACCTTTCAGTAACCACTTTCCAAACGTCTCCCCGCAACTGCTTTAGTTGAATAGCAAGCCATCATCAAACTTTGTCTTTTAATATTTGTTTTACCAGCGAAGATCATTTTAATTTTCGAAAATAGTTGGTTGATAAATTGTCGCTCCTATCTAAAGGCAAAGCAAGCCATGACGTAAAAATAAACGTCACGTAAAGGAGGAAGCCGCAAACAATAAACCACTATGCCGGCGAATACAATTATTCTTCCGTCTCAACAAACAACAAAGAAGATGATAAAAGAAGAAGCGTTTTTCAATATGCTGATATTTTCACCAAGGGGCTGCCTTCCGCATTGTTTGAAAAATTTCGATCCAGTTTGAGCGTACGGCCTCCTCCCGCTCAAACTGCGGGGGCGTATTAGTTGGCAAATATCAATCGACATAATGAATATCGGTGTGTTTGACCGTATCTTTAGTAATTGTGATTTGATTATCAATCTCATTTAATATTGATGGGTTGTACACTTGTAGGTCTTATCTCATTGTATTGATAGACCTTATCTCATTGTACATCTATATATATTGGATATGTTTATGAAATAGAGAACACACAAAGTTTCACCATACTTTAAAAATAAATAGGAAAGTTTGATCAAGTTTACTATATTATGCTTGTTTGAAATTATTATTACAAACTTTAAAGAAGATTTCAATTAATTAGCTAAGAGTAAAACTGTCATTCTACTAAAAAGTAAGAAAGAAAAAGTTGTAATAAATGCACTTTTCTTAATCTGTGTATTTTTTTTTGAGATAATATTATTGGGACGAAGTGAGTATCAAGTTTATCACTTATATTAGTTTTGTCGAGTGTTTTAGTGTTACTGCTTTGATGAAAAAAGTCGAGATATTCTATTTCTACTTCTTGTTTTTAGCACTTCTATTTCGTTTTTCGTGTCCTAAATTGAGAAATTAATCTATTTGGAAAATTTATTTTTTACATGTTTTTACAAATTGTTTTTTATAAGATTATCAAATGTCAAATTGTGAGCTTATTGTTCTTACTACCACAAGATCAATATTAGTTTAGTTTCACTTATCTTCGTTTATTATTTATGTTTGAATCGATCATAGTAATCTAAGAATTTAACATTATATGATGTTACAAAATATTAGGTCATTTACTGCTTGAAGGGCAAGGTTTTTCAACCACACACATATATTTACTACTCATAGCCCTTTCGGCTCTTACAAAAGTACTTACTTTCACGCCTGAGCTTGGTCCTGGGTCAACACCCGGGGCGAGCTAACGGGTTTTCTGTCTTACTTTCAAATATTTAGGTGGATTACTCGTCTAGAAGCATGGGACTCTCCTACTCCCTCTAGGACGGTAAATTACTTAAACAACTATAAATGTGCATATCCTAATCCAAATTATTACATCCGCCACTGATGACCCCTAACGTATTTTACAAGCTCGGATCGGTTTGTTTTTATGATAGGCAAAAACGAAATAAAACATGACTAGATCTTGGTTTGTCAATCTCGTTCCATTGGTGGTGGGTTTATAATCTCATTCCTTAATACAAACCAAACGCCCCCTAAACTATAATAGAGGATTATATTGATCTTTTGTAAAACACAAAGGGGTGTAAATGAAAATTATAGCAGCCGATATAAAAAAGAGAGTGAAAGATAAAGGCGCGTCAAACAGAACCTGAATTTGATTTCATTTTCATACACACAAACAGGTAATTAAAATAATATTATTTTATTTCTACTGCTGAAATTGATAACTAGTTTGACTTTCATTAGTCAAAATCACTCGATCACTTAATTAAGTTTCAGCTTAATTACAATTGATCCAGCTTAATCAAGGTTCAATTTAATATGTTAAATTCCTTTAATTGAATTTGAATATGTTGTGTTGAATTTAATAAAATTATGATGGAATTAAATAAAATTACTAATTGAATTATTTAATCATTTTCATCTTAATTAAGGTTTTTTTATTGTGTTGAATTTTGTTTTTTGAATTTGAAATATACTTAATAATTAAATTCAGATTTTTGTTAATTGTGATTAGGTTTGTATGTGAATATGTTAGATCTATGAGTAGTAATATATTATATATTTTATTATATTTAATTTAGTATTTTTGATTAGTTTTATGTAATCTGTTGATTGTTTTATTTTTTAATTTGGAAATTATCTAAGGTGGTGCTTGGGACTTCTTATTTTTTAAGTAGTTTTGTGTTATGGAAACTGCTTCTCTACTTTCTTTTAGATAAAACAAGTAGTTTCGGAGCTGCTTATGCGATATGAAATCAATATGGTGGTGTTTGTTTTAGCTTATATGTGGCTTATGAGCTTATTTAATTTTCGGCTTATATTTCATAAGCCTCAATTTCCGGCTTATTTTTAGACTTATGGGCTTATATGAGCTTATCATATCATAATAAACTTATATAAGCCCACTAGTCTCAAAATAAGCCGGAAAATTGGGGTTATGAAATATAAGCCAAAATCAAATAAGCTTATAAACCCACATATAAGCTTAAACAAATTGAATTTTTTCAAGGAATAATTAGTTTTTCGAGAATTATTGCATGTTTTACAAATTAAGCTAATCCAAACACTATTTGTAAGTGCTTAATTTTTAGCAGCTTATTAATAAGTATATTACTATATTGTCATTATAAATAAAATAAATTAAAACTTTCTGGCTTGTGTCAATGTAGCTCTTTGGATATGTTTAATTTTGTTGCTTTTTGTTAATTATATAAGCTTTCATAAATAGGAAGATGTTTTATATACGAAGCAAACTAATGTTATTCGGTGAAACAGGTGTTTATCTTGAATATAGACGGTATTGTATATACTTATTGATGTTGTTGAGGTCACGATTCCGATAGATATTAAAAACAAGAATCCAAATGCCATCAATAAAAATGAATGTGAATTCTTCGGGAGACTCTTTAAAAGAAAATAATGGTCTCCATGTCTGTCAAAAATCAAGCAAGATATCCAAAAACGCTTTTTCTCATGTAAGGAATGTTCAACATGAAGCAGAACTTGACACGCATAAAGCAAGTGTTGAGGAAATAAGAAGTGCGGAAACCAACTGTTGTGAAATGGTAGATGAAGAAACTGATTGTAGCACGGTAAAATATTAAACTCGACATTTTATCAATATTTGAATGCTGTATTTACAATGCTTACTTAATGAAGGCTTAATCAATTGCAGGATCATTCAACAAGTTGCACCTCAAACATAGAAACGATCTTCTCCCCTATATTGGAGTCCATTGACATTGACATTGACCCAAATTTCTATGATTATGGAGGTAAAAATGAAGCAATCGAGATGCCTTACGTCTTTTGAATATTCTCTCCTTCCCGTTTTTATAAAAGTTTTACTAAATTTAGGATATATGAAATAATGCGAAACATATAAACATTTTGATTTACAATCTTGTTGCCAGAAGTGTTGCTGTATAAAACTGGAAGTTACCCTAATCAATGTTCTGGCACATTGGATATTCAATCAGTTGTCACATGTTTTTTTTTGGGTGGATACTTGCAAAACTGATGGTTCATTTGTTGTTTTCTATACTTTTACATTGTTGTGTGCACTATGATGTTTTTATCAATTGAAATTAGCTTTGACATTCACCTATTCCGTCTGTGTAGGGAGGGAAAATGATGTCATCTTGCCATTGTGTGGAGATAATGATATTGATGATACCAGTAGAAAGCCATTTCTAAATCAAACTTGTAATGTGTCAGATTTGTTCTTCCCGGACGCATTCGTTTCTAGATCATGTTTATTTGATAGCGAATGTGATGAATCAACCAGTCTTACTTCTGATGAATATATGCTACTTCCTTTTCTCGAGGATAGCATTGAGACAAAAAAGCGTTATCAAGATTGTAGTGTTTCAGAAGATTCAAGTATATATGTAGCAATCCATCAATTGAAATCCTGCAATCAAGAATCCAATGTTACTTATCCAGATTGGGATCCAGTTGAGTGCTTAGATCCGCAATTGTTCATCAGGAATCTTCTAGATCTTTCCGGTCCCTCCATATTGCCTCATCAGACATCAGGAGAAACAAAATCCGTAACGTTAGTTCTCGATTTAGATGGTATAAAAATCCTTTTCCTTTTTACATCAGATTGTTTCATACTTCCATATGAGCTGATTAGTAACTAACATGTATAATTGTTCTTTTGGTGTTCAGAAACACTGGTCCATTCTTCACTAGAACACTGTGATGATGCAGATTTCACATTTCCAGTATTTTCTATTTCGAAGGAGCATACTGTGTATGTGAAGCAAAGACCTCACCTAAGGCCATTTTTGGAAAAAGTCTCGGAAATGTTTCATATTGTCGTTTTCACAGCCAGTCAAAGCATTTATGCTAAGCAACTTCTGGATATTTTGGATCCTGATGGAAAGATAATATCTCGTCGAGCTTATAGAGAGTCGTGTATCTTTGCAGATGGTGGTTATACCAAGGATCTAACCGTTTTAGGTGTTGATCTTGCCAAAGTTGTCATAATCGACAATTCCCCACAGGTAGATTGCTCATCAGCTTTCATGTACTATCCTTGGTGGTCTGTTTATTTAACCTTTTTTGCTGTTTATTGTGAAAGTGGATGTTTGATGTATTGAACTTCATCTGCTAGTTATAGAGGGCGTTTGGATATGCGATTTGGAAATTTATCATTAAACGGAATCAGATATTCATAATAAAATACCCTTTAGAATAGTGTCCGGATGTGCTTCTGTTGTTTTAAGTTGTAATAATCAGATAATCAGACGTTCAAGAGTTTGTAATATAGATAAACGACTAAAAATGATATTGTTGCGATAAGTAAGACGTTTTACTACACATGAGTAGAAGTCTTTCGAATTTGGTTAAAAGAAGGGGTAAATAAATTCTTATACCCTTGCATAATCAGTTTTGTTGCAGCCGATATAAATCCAAACACTCCCATCATCTATTGACAGTTGTTTGTTTAGGCATCTAAGGATGAGAAATTCCATAGAAGTTACATAATATATTTTCTTAAAAGCCATCTCAGACTCTTACCTGCTTGTGGTGGTTTCAGGTTTTCCGATTACAAGTCAACAATGGGATCCCGATAAAGAGTTGGTTTGATGACCCATCAGATCAAGCACTAATTTCATTACTTCCTTTCCTAGAGACGCTGGTTGATGCTGAAGATGTCCGACCAATTATTGCTAAGAGATTCGGTAACAAGGAATAATTGCCCCTTGTTCCTCAAATATATACCACGTACTTACTTACACCTCTAAATTTTATATATCCTTCATTTAGATCCTCATAATCCCTCGAGGGCATACTATAAGTATTTAATATCTATAGAATAAAACATCACCAGTTTTGCCTCATTTGTCTTTAGTATGATTTGGGTTTTGCAATGTACAGTAAATGCAGCTTAGAAACTCACAAGGGTGTGCTTACAGATTATTTTCGCGTTATATAGAACTATTGTTGTATGCGGGTTTGTATTGGTAATCTAATTAATCATTTTCTTTTATGTATTTCAAGTTCATTACATCTCTAAAAGTGTAAAATCACTGTGCTTATGATCCCATTTTCTTGTAAATCCATGTAATTATTGGAAACAAATCAAACAATGTAGTTAATAGTTGTTAATTATATTACAGTTGATGTTCTATCTATGAAGAAAAAAATAAAATCTGTCCTATACGAATTATAAATTTGTAATATCCCATGTATGCTTATTCTGGTTTTGTCTAGTTTTTAGGTGTTAGACATATGCCTTTATTCTTGTCTATTAGGTTGGATTTTGTTCGATTCATGTTACCAGATTGTAATATGTTGATGGTTATTTTTGCACATTGTTCGGATATTGTCCGATTTACACCTTTCTTTTGCAACTGAACAAGATTGCTCATTTTTTATTTAGAAAACATGTTTGTCAAATGGAGTTATGTTCATCCAAAAGCAAGGTCAATATTAAATGCCTAATTGGTGTAATATGTTTCTATGTTTCTAGTGAATCGTTTGCATAGGCGTAAAGACAGACCATGAACTCAATTTCGTTTTCTGCAAATATGACTGAACAAACTAAAGAGAGATGGAGATCTCTATAAGATTTGAACTCACAATCTGATACTATTTCTGATAATCAAATCCAACACATGTATATGCAATCATTTTTGCATCTCCAGGGGAAGAAAGTAGTGCATATGATCGAAAGTTACCCCAACTTGCCATTTTATCATGCTACTTTTACACACATGACACTATAGTAAAAACAAAGCAGATAAAAACTGAAAGAAAGCAAAGGAATTTAGTCGAATAGTAACACATTAGTTTTTCCTGTCATATTAGCATCCCAACACAAAGATAAACAAACCTTCATTTCTAACCCCCTAGCTATAACAATTGCCACAAAAAACCCCGAACAAGGTAACCACAGAACATCCAAAACCTAAATCACGAAGTAGGTGGAAAAACAGTAAACACCGATTCGTATATCAGCTCTCTCCACCTATACATTTTAAGGCGATTCACCTCTTTCAGCTACCTATCAACCCCTTCCGAATGACCAAAACACTTTTACTTTCTTTTCTTTTCAAAATACACAAAAACCCTCGCACGATTTTAACTTTAGTGCGGGTTTCCTACTTCTATGCATAGACATATATGTACCATCAAAAGACAGCAGCCTGCTACAACCAGTTAATTCGATGCTTAAATTCAGACCGCTCAAAAGACATGATATTTGTACCCACACCATCAATTTTTAGCATTGTCTGACTGCGGATGGACTTGTATGTTCAAGCTACTAGATAGTTGAGATTCCTGCAAGTTGTATATTGTTGACATGAAAATGCTAATCAAATACTCGGTGGTTTATGAATCCAATGACTGACATTGATTTAGGTCCATAAATATTCCTACATAGATTGTATGTATGTGTTGCATTTAAAAGAAATTCTACGTTTTGTGTAACAATACTAAGAGATTACAAGTTACAAAATGACCCAAACCAGACAGAAAACAATCTTCTACTGACAATAGTGGACAAAAATATTGCAATGACTTAATGGGACACATATACTATAACTACTAGTCAAATATTTAGTGTTATGAAGTCGGTTGCGTTATGTGTTACCTGATCAACAGCCTCTGATCCCTCGGAATGGAAAAGAATAGGTCGGCATCGCTTATCTTCATTCATCAAGCTGGAGTTCTGAAAATGGGTGACAAGTGCCGCCTTTCCTTGGATTCGAGCATATGCCAATGAAGCAACTTTTTCACTATTGAACTTTTCCCACTTCTTCCCATTAAACACCTGAAACACAAGTTACATCCACAGAACATATTAAAAAAGAATGCTACATTTCAACTAAAATTATCTTCTTTTATATTTTAATTAAAGATAAGCTTTGGGGTACTTTGGTGAAGAAGAAAGAAAAGACCTGGTAAAACGGGACGATATGCATCGGCGAGAGCATGTTGATAAATGCATATCCAACATTACACTTATTCTGCATTATGTAGCAGTGGGAATGGTCAGATTTACCTCACCTCAAAGACGAGAATACAGATGATATTATATTTATAGATTGATACCTTGAAATCAATTGGCAGGTATAGAAAATCGTAGGTGCCACTATGATTTTCATCAATGGAAGCTAGCAACATTTTTGAAGTATACCTAAGGAAAAACACACATATATCAAGTCAATACAATCTTTTCAAAGTTAAAAAAATGCTTTATTTTAAATCTAAGACAGAAAAGTAGGGTCTTACTTGTTGGGGATATTTTTAATCATCAAAGTTGTTCGAGTATCTTCCCCTTTAGCAATTTTGTCAAGATCAAGTTGAAACTGTTTCTTGTTGTCCATCTGATTAGCATTGTGGTCCACACGACGGTTCCGGTTCATGCTTTCTAAATTCATGGATCCTAGTCCCGGGAAATGGCCATTATTTAGGAACATAGGACTCATCCTAGGAGACAACATGTTACTCAAACTCGAGGGACCATTTTCCATCATGTTTCTGGGCCCACGAGCATTTGAGAAACCTAGACTACCGTAAGTTGGAGGACTCATGAATAATGGTTCTGAAGACTCATGATACCGACTGAACTGTCGTTCAAAGGGAAGTCCAGTAGGTGCAGACCCCACATGATGGTTGTGTTGAGATGAACCAATGAATTGTGATTGGCTAGTGGGTCCCTTAGGTTGGTCAGGGTATATACCGGGACTACCCCATAAAAACTGTGCACCAGATAATGTTTTCGTTCCTGAATGTTTGAACCCATTTGATTGCAAAATTTATGATCTTGGAGAGTGAATTGGGACTGTTAAAGATGGCTCCCTATGCTTGAACTTCCGTGTTGGGATATTGGTCAAAGTGGCCTGGTTTCTTGAATGATCTTTGCCGATTGGTGCTATTCTTGGTGGTTGAGGATGTAAAATGGAAGCCAAACCAGGTAAACTGTTGCTCATAGTCGGGCTCATTGATGTGAAGACCGGTGACTTGCTAAGACTTTGCAATGGACTGTGTTCTATTGGACTTCCGAACTGTGGCCAAACACCTGCATAGAGCGTGTAAAGAAGCAACTTATGAATGAGCCGATTTGGGTTGTGTTTAATATTAAACAGGTCAAATATATAAATAAGCTAATAATATATTAGAGCATAAAATTTTGTTATAATGATGAACTTTTTTAACAATTTAATAACGGTTGAATGAATGGGCAAGTGCTTGCGAGTCAACCTGACCCAAGGGGATTCGACCCATGGTAAAATACTATCAGTTTTAACTCATTACCGGGTCAAATTATTTTAGAAGATCACAAAAAGTTGTGCCCGAAGTCTTACTTGGAGGAGAGTTGGAAAATCGAAGAACCCACTTGGAGTCCTAAAACTGTCGAGTGTCATCTTGTTCAAAGTCTTGACTTAATTTGCAGCATCAGGGCTGATCACAAAGGATCAAACACAGTTAACGATTAATAAAGTGTATAGTAAGGTAAAGAAGGATTAACAAGCAGTGTAAACAGTAACCTTATTATATACCCTAATTTTGCTAAAATTTACTTAAAGACCAAATTTATAAGGTCCACGAAAACATTTACCCATCTGTCAATATAGAAGTGGATTAAGGATTCTTTGTGACAAGCATACGAGTAGAACACGAATGTAACAAGCACGGATTTTTTTTTTTTTTTTTTTTTTACAGAAATATTAATTTAAAAGGAAAAAGTACTTACTTTCGACGAGCTCCACCAGGGCGACTAGGTTCAAGCTTTATGCGTTTCCCAGCTATGTCACTCCTATTGAGAGACCTAAGTGCGGCTTCTGCGGCTCTAACATCATAATATTCAATGAACTTATGGTGCCTTTTGTGTGGTGTCTCCCGTATCTGTTATTGCATAAACATACAAAACAAATCAATATTCTTCCGGCTTTCTTGAAGAATATTTCTAGAATATGTATCAAGTATATTTTTACCTCTTTAACCTCGCCATATGCCCCGAAGATTTGAAGAAGGTCTTCAGGTGAAACCGACGGGTCCAAATTAAACACAACCAATGTTCCTTGGTTTTAATTATCTTTGTCAGAAGCGGATATCCCGGTAAAAAAATACGGAGATGTAAAAATAATAATTATATCAAGGAGGTGCTTAAACATACATTTAATCTGATTATAATTATAAATCAAGTCTGAACCTTTGGAATTGAGTAGTGAATGTCTAGTTTCCTCCGTCTTAGAGGTTTATTCTGTAGTGCACGCATAGCAGTACGTGCAGAACGGATATCATAATAAGATATCATCACAAATCCCCTGTGTTTACATGCTGTGTACAGTGTTCTGATATCACCATATTGCTGCCACAGATGAAGAAGATAAGTTAGTTTAACAAACGGTCAAGAACACACTCGAAAACAGGGTCTAAGAAATTTCTTTATACATGATTTAATAAGATAACGCACAAGTATTGACTGATATTAACTACCTCAAAAAGAGTTCTCAGCTCTGAATCCTCAACGTTACTATTAATGTTCCGCACAAATAAAGTCCTGGAAGGATGCTCGCCAAACGGATGTTCCCCAACAACAGTCCCCGTACCATTCGGAAGACTAAATTGACCCACACCATTGGCAACCACCCCGTCACTCAAACCTACCCTTGACATGCCCATATTCAGATTATCAATCATATCAGATTCCAATTCCATACCACCTCCACTTCCGAAAAGATCCAAATCTTCAGACTCATCAACACGGTTAGGAAACAAATTAAAGTCAAACCGTCCATCACACACCACTAACAGATCATCTTCAACCCGGTAACAAGCTTCCAAGTGCATGATCTTCAATATCTTGATGATAGTTGTTTTCAGTATTATTTATTATCACTGCATGTTGATAAAAAGAAAAGGTTTAACAACCCTAATGCTTTATTATTTAAGTACAAGTGAATGTAGCCATTAAGCAAGAAAGTGCGTACACTTCTCATGAGGTAGAACTGGTAAAGAACTTGAGAATAGAGTGGCATCGGAACCGGATAACATTCTCTGGGTACCACCACCTCCCACAGCTTTCGAGAAATTCATTGGATACATATATTTTCACTGCAAACAGTAGATCAAAGTTAAGCTAACCGTTATGTAGCCAAAGGGTTACCAAAAATGTTTATTCAAATATTCCGCCTTTCCATTCTAAAGAAATAATAACAATAGGTTGCTTTCTGTTATAACAAACTAAACATAACTGTTTCTTTGCGTTCAATGCAAATGTTACTATTTTAAACCATGTACCACGATGAGCATGTGGATCACTAATCCAAGAAGATGTCGTCATCAATATTTATCAAATCAATTTGGTGAAATGAAACAGAAATGGAAACGTCATCGGGTTACTTTACGTGACATACATACTATTAGCTTTTTGTAAATATAATCATCATTAACCCGTACAGTTTTTCCAATCAAACACCTACATTTAAGAATCAACTTACATTTTAGTATCTCGATATATATAAAGTGGGTAGTAAATACTTTCAAAGAAGAGGCAAGTACAAACGATAAAAACGGGTAGTTGATGTTACATATCAATTAGCCAAAGTACAAAATTTCCATCTAAGGGAGTGTCCGAAAGTGCGTCTAAAGTGATAATATTGAATTGTGAATATTTAGACCGAAAGGAAAAGATATCTATTATAAACTCCCGATCTAAGGGGTGAACCACGGCCCTGATTGCGTTATGCAAATTGAATATTGCGTTACAATGGCGAATAGCGGTTAGCCTTAATTAAAACTGATTGTCTGAATATGCCAAACTGCAATAGGAGACTTTGGATGTGCTTATAAAGTCATAATTGCATTTTTCAAATGTTTGTAAAAAAATGGTTCTGATTTTTCGGTTATTTTAAGGTCAAAATAATCATTTTGGATTTTGGAACAAAAACTAACTAAAACATAAAAGTGACAAAGTAATGCCCAACTCTTAACATAACTATATATGTGATGCTAATTATTCAAATCGCAACAACCCCGTTATAAAATGCACATCCAAACATGCCCAAAATTCATGTTCCAACAACAAATATTTACATACCAATACTAGATAATTTTAAGAACTACAAAAACATAACTCAAAATATTGTACACACATCTAAAATACAAAAAACACTATAATTATTGCAATAAATACTACTTAAAACTCAATAACTACTCATATTGCTTATAAATAAATAATCAATAAACCCAAATAACAAAAGTAACAACATTTAGCCACTGATCATAACATGCAAAACATCAAATAAGCTCACCGACATAACAAAACAAAAAAAAGCCAACAATTTAACTGAACCCTTAACTTTTAACTGCTACTATAACCACCAAAAAACTAAAAAATTCAAAAAACATCATAATCACAAAAAAAGATACCATACCCACAAATAAAAATCAAAACTTGGAAATGGGTTTTCATTTTTTACATTTTCTACACACACAAAAGGTGTGTTTACTGTGTGTGAGAGAAAA
>BQNB010014923.1:55848-74185 GCA_026074375.1 Tanacetum coccineum | reverse complement strand
TTGCACTTCTAAAACAAATCAGCTATTAAAAACGTGACAATTCAAGTTAAAAAACCTAAACACTTAGCTATTGGAACGAACTCGGATTTACTAAAATCTACATTATACACGATCGGGTTCTCTGCCCGTTAGAACGTGGTAGACCATAAGTAGACGAGTTTTATAAATTTAAAACTTGGTAATTTATTTATGTTGGGTCAGTTCCTAAGCCCTTCAGCCTCTCAGTAGATTTAAACAAAAATCCCCTAAGTGTAATCTAGTTAAAGACAAATTCAACTTTATCTAGCTGAAGACAAGTTCAACTTTAGTTAGCTAAAGACAAGTTCAACTTCAGTTCTGCAAGTACTTAGAATATCAAACAATATCTTCACTTTAGTTTATATGGCAGTTTAGACTCTAAATAAGGCCTTAGCAAGAGCTTCTGTTCAGCTTGGTTGACAATTTCAAGTTAAACGATGTCCATCTCCTCTTAGAAGCTGAAACGAAATGTTTATGTTCTAGAAGGTTTACAAGGCGGAAAAAAGATTGCTTTATATCAAAAGGAATAAAGCAAATCTCTTTGGGAATGAATACTTCTAAAGTTGGTATAGAAGTATAACCATTTTACCTAAAGGACTATACCTAGTACTTTAAAGCATGTGTGCATTAAATAGTATCTCAACCACCCATCTAATGCATGACATGTGTCCTAGGTATCCCATTATAAACCCTAATTCCTTGTATATAAAAGGAATGGGATGTAAAGAGTAAATGATATCTCTTCCAATTAATGCAAAACACATTTAAGAGCATTTACTCCCAAACAAACTAAGAGAACCACTGGAGCTGAAGCTCAAGTGTTGGTTAATAGTTTGTACTTAATCTTGTAACTTTGGTTCGAGTTTAAGTTAGAGGAGATCACCCTAATTGTCATTCAACCACTTTGCTATTCTGCAAGCAAAGTGTGTCATAGATTCTTTATTTAATTCTTATAAGAACCTATACGTTGAAAAGTTACTTAAGTGTGTTTTAAACTCTTTTGTTAAATTGTCTATATATGTCTGTTTAAAACTTACTTTTTTGCCATGGAATGTGATTAGTTTAACTTGATAAACCTAATATCACATTCAAGGGGACTAACAAGTGGTATCAGAGTAGTCTGATTTGTAAAACCTTTTCTAAAGTTTTTATATAACTGCTTAAAAAGATTTTTAAAATCAAGATCCATCTAAAATGACAGCATAAGTACCACAGACTCTTGAATATAAGGGTAGCCAGTTAAATGCTGCTCCTATGCTTGAGGTAGAAAATTTCACCAATTGGAAGAAAAGGTTCTTATGCCACATTATTAGTATTGTATCTCAATTCAAAATCATTATTAAAAATGATCCTTTTTTCCTAATAATTGCTGGAAAACATAAAACCAGAAAGTCAGTGGACATGTGATGAAAGAAAAGCTACTATATAGACCAGCAAATTAAAAGTCTCATCATGTCTGTCTTACTAGACGACTAAATGAATAGTGTTATTAATTGTGAAACAACAACATCAACCTGGGAAGACCAGATATTGTATCATGAGGTCCCCTCTGATGTGAAAGAGAGTATGGACTTGGACCTGAAGCTGTGTTATAATACCTTCGAATTCAAAGAAGGTGAAAATCTAACACAACCTTTCACCAGATACAAAGCTTTGATGAATGAACTAGTAAATGATGGCATCAAACTTTCAAAGCTTGAAATAATACTAGTTTCATAAATGGGTTGCCAAAGAAGTGGTTAAGTTTTTGCAAAAGTCTCAGAAACACTAACCATGTTAAAGATTCTGAGCTTGCTTCTCTATTTGCTAAACTTAAATATAAATAAAACCTTATTGACAGTATTTATAATACAGAAAAGAAAAAATATTTAGCCACTACAACATCCTTGTCAACTGCCTTCATCTCAACCTTTATTGTCCAGGACTTTCAAGATAGTACAAATGATGAAGAGGATACAAGAAGCAGTCAAGAATACCTAAATGATCTTGAAGAGGAATTTCATGAAAGAACTCTGTTGGCCAATTCCAAAAGGTTCTTTAAAAAAGGGTCTCAAAGGTTCAGTGGTGCAAAGGAAACTGATGAAACTCAAGCCACAAATGTGGGAGGAAAGGTCACTTTGCTAGAGATTGTTTCTCAAAGAATTTAGTTCATTTATACTCATCACCTTTTCAAAACAACACGCAACTAAAATTCTTTAGTTCCTCTCAATAGAAACCTGAACTGAGGCCTACCAAAGACTTTGAAGCCAGATACAACAAAGTAAATGCTAAACTAGCCCTCTTGAGTTCTAGTGCTTCAACATCTAAGTCATCAATAATCAAGAACAAAGGTCTTATTATTGAAGCATATGAATGGGATGACGAAGATGTGTCATCTGGTGACAATGAAATGGTTAAAGTAAAGGTTCTCATGGCACTTATTGATGATGACAATGTTGTTGTTGGTAAAAAAGTGCTAGAAATGGTAAATGGGTGAAGATCTCTATGAGAAAGGTACACACTCTTCTTGAAATGGAAGATAATGATGAAAGAAAATTTTTTTTGATGATTATTTGTGTATTGATCTTAATTATGTTGAAGAAAAAAGAAATAATATTGTGTTAAAACATAGAGATCTTGTTCAAGACCTAAACACATGCAAAGAGCAATTATTAGTACTAAAACAAGCAAAGATTAATTTTATTACAATGCAGCATGTAAACACTAAAATTCTCAAAGAGAATCAAAACCTAAGAAAATAACTAAAAGAGCTAACATCAATTACTGAAACATGGCTTAACAGTTCAAACAAGGTTAATCAGTGTATCAGTGAATAAATTCCTAATCAAAAGAAAAGAATCCTAGGATTAGATCAACTCACTGAAGAACCTCCAGTTCTAGGAAAACAAACTTAGTCTTTGTAAAATCTTTAGCTGATGATACCAAAGTGTCTATTCCACGTGTTGAAAGACCTTGGTTATCTGAAGTTGAAGGATTCAATTTGCCTAACCATGATACTGGTAGAATCCTTCTAGCTGAATCACAATTAAAAGTAACTGATTCTTTAGTTATTGTCACTGACTCTTCAGTCCCTGACTATGATTCAGCTGATGAATCTTCAGTTTGTAGCACCCCTCTTCCTTCACTGAAGAAACTTGCTGGTGCTGAATCTGTATCTGGACCAAAGACTATCAAATCAATTTTAAAGTCTAATTCAACATTCAAAGCTGAAACTTTAAAAGGTGTCACCATAAACGAACCAACCTCGGCTCTTACTAATGGTAACAAAAATGTTTTAGTTTCCAAAAAGAACTCAACTCCTACTGGTAAACTGAAGAATGTAAAAATTGAAGAGGACATTCCTTTATCTGTTGTAATGAAAGAACTGAATGATCTCAAATTACAAATCAACAAAAATTAGTCATCTTATTCTAGAAACAACAAACCTCAACAACTTCTTAAGAACTCACTCTAAACAAAATACAAAACACAATTCATAATGGGTTGTGAATTTTGTGTGATGAACAATCATCTCTCAGAAAACTGCTACAATGTAGTATTTTGTAAAAAAATGTAAGAGAACTGATCACAGAACCTGTGATCATGCTGAATACATAAGCTCAATGAATATGTCTTAGCATCTCAAAAGTCAAGATGGATCTTCTTCAAGATTTCAAACCTTAAGACCTTTGAAACCCTTTCCACCATGCAAACATTGTGGGTTTAATGATCATCAATCTGATGATTGAGTCAACTATCCCATATGTGAAATCTGTGGTAGTTATGATCATGACACAAAGGGTTATAATAGAATCATTTCTCTTAGATGAGGAATAAAACCTAGGAACCCTCAGCAAGTTACAAAAAATTATGAAACTTGTGGTAGCAATATTCATATCACAACTGATCACAATGACATTGAGTGTTTCAGAAGAGGTGAAGCTCTCCAAGCTAAGAAAGCCAAATCATCAAATGCTAATAGATCAAAGGCTCCCACTAAGAGGTGGGTTTCAAAGCAAAACTAACCATTTAATTTATTTGTGCAGTGTGACATTAGGAAACCTATCTGGTACCTAGATAGTGGATGCTCAAGGCATATGACTGGTGTCAAAAGTTACCTGCACAAATATGTGGAACAACCAGGACCTAAGGTGGTATTTGGAGATAACTCTACATGCATCACTAAAGGATATGGTTCTATAAAATGTAATGGGATAATTTTCACAAAAGTAGCATTTGTAAATGGTCACAAGTACAATTTAATTAGCATAAGCCAATTGTGTGATGCTAAATATATTGTACAGCTTGATGAGAAGAAAGGAGTTATCTTTAATTCCAACAAAGAAGTTGTGATGATTGCTCCCAAAGTAAGAGATATCTATGTTCTTGACATGACTTCTTTAGCAAAACAATCTTGTTTCTTTGCCAAAGCATCTGAACGTTTAAACTGCTATGGCATAAAAGACTTGCTCATCTAAACTTCAAAAAAATAAATCAACTGTCCAAACAAAATCTTGTTATAAGTCTTCCTTCACTTTTCTACTCAAAAGACAAACCATGTTCATCGTGTGAAAATGAAAAGCATCATAGAACCAATTTCAAAACCAAGCAAACCTCATTAATCAAGAAATGTCTTTATCTTCTTCCCATGGACTTGTTTGGACCTGTAACTCCCAGGTTCATTAACCATGAAAAGTATACCCTTGTCATTGTTGATGAGTACTCAAGGTACACTTGGGTATATTTCTTGAAAAAGAAAAGTCATGCACCTAAAACCATTATGTCTTTCATCAAAAGAGTTAAAAATCAAAATGACATCAAAGTCAAACAACTCAGAACTTACAATGGTACTGAATTCAAAAATAGCATTCTTGTCAACTTCTGTGATGAAAAAGGGATTTCATAAAACATTTCATCTCCCTACCCACTTGAACAATATGGTGTTGCTAAAAGGAAAAATAGAACTCTCATAGAAGCTGCAAGAACAATGCTCTCAGGATCTGTCTTTTCAAAACAGTACTGTACTAAAGTTGTTGCCACTGCATGCTACACTCAAAACAGGTCTACTATTGTTAAAAGACAACTCAAAACCCACTATGAAATCTTTTGTAGGAGACTTCCAAACATCAATTTCTTTCATGTCTTTGGATGTCCAGTTTTCTTCCATAATTATAAAGATCATTTAGGGAAGTTTGATGAAAAAGCTGATGATGGTTATTTTCTTAGATACTCACTTGTTTCCAAAGCCTTCAAGGTCTTCAATACAAGAAGAGAACAAACTAAAGAAACCTACCACATCACATTTGATGAAAGCACTGAAGCTACCAAATTCTCAAAACCTTTAGTTGATGATATCAACATTGCTAAGTCAAAAAGATACCCAACTAATGAATATCTTCATCCCTTTGAACCTTCTCAAAGGTATCAAGTTGATAGCAATGTATATAGAACCCTATGAGAAACCTGAACCTATTGTCACCTAAGCTAATGCTCTAGTTGATCAAAATGATCAAGCTGATCAAGTTGATCTAAATGATCAAAATGATCACCTAGTTCAAAATGATGAAATCTAAAATGATGATCAATCTGAACACTAAAATCACAACAATGATAATCATATCATTGATAACCTCCCAAACACTGAAAATGTTCAGATCATTGAACCTTTATCCTTTCTAACTGAGGATACCTTTAGCTCTAAATGCAGTTTCATCAATCCAAACTGAATTTCCCTCATCTATCCCATCTATGGCCTCTCTAGCTCCTCAAGACAGATGGTCTAGAGACAAACATATTGAGCTGGTTCACATTGTAGGTAATCTAGGAACTAGAATGCTTACAAGGACCAAGGCTAAAGAGCTTAGTGTTGCTTCAGCTCATGAATGTCTATTTGTATATTTTCTCTTTGAAGAAGAACCTAAAAAGGTTTCTAAAGCACTTAAGCATCCTGGATGGGTTCACATCATGCAAGAGGAACTAAACCAATTTCCTAGAAACAAAGTCTGGCGGTGGTACTTCATAGATCAATAGCACAAGATATATATATGAACGACCATTTAAAAGTCTTTTAAAACTGATACATTAGATTTAACAAATTGTTGTTACATAAGTCCGAAACTTCACTTGTTCATTGTTCAAAATACAAAGATTTTAGTCCATAACAAATATATCCGCAAAATGTAATGCAACCAAATCTTTTATGCATATGACTTCCAACATAACGACCACCAATGTATCCCTTGTCTTGTACCTCATTGATCTCCTGAGAAAACATTGCTTAAAACGTCAACAATAATGTTGGTGAATTCATAGGTTTCTAAAATGTATAATGTAGGACCGCAAGATTTCCGATAATGCAACAGATGCAAACATCATAAAATGTAATTACGTTTCCCTAAGCTCATGACACTAAAGCTCGACATGTATGAATTGCAATATAAATTGCCAACATTGCCCGTGATGATGTTCTAACCCGCAATATCCCAAATCCGATTTGGTATACGTTCGCTGTCTGGCATACCGACACAGTGAGCATGACTCACCCGAACAGGGATGTCAATCCCAAATAGATCTATTTATAATATTCACGCTCACAACAAGTAATTGACAGTTCATGATTATGGGCTCAGAGGGTTATCGCTACTTAGGGAAACACGTAATCGTAATGTAAAATGTCCACTTGCGTCCAATTGTAAAACATGCATATGTTTCTCACCCAAAACATGTAAATCATTATAAATGTAAAACGTGGGGCTATGAACTCACATTGAGTGAGTGAATCGATAATGTAAATCAAATGCATGAAAATGCGTCACAAATACGCCCGAATGCAACCTAATTAATTATAGGCCGTATGAGTACTAAGTACTTTGAATAACTAATACCGTATATAATTCTATATAGCTACATCACCATCTAATTGTATTTGTGAAATCATATTTATAAAGTAAAAACGTTTATAAATATCTTTTTAGTAAAAATGGCGTAACTTTATCGTTTTAAGTCCATTTCTTATGTCCACACTTTCGTATTAAGAAGAGTTATCAAAATATTACATTTTCATATTTTAAGTCCTCTGGTGAACAATACTTTTTACTGTTCATGCATTTTTATAAATTTAACTATCGTAAACGTCGTATCTTATTCGTTTTAACTCCAATTTTAGTGATTCTTTCGAGCACGTCTTCGTAATTAAAAGTTTTATCTAACTTATGTATTTTCCAAAATGTATCTGAGATGAATAGTGATTTTTACCATTCATAGTCTATATAATTATTTTTATAAACTTATTTATTATAGTAAACATGAAAAATACATAACTCCTTCCGTTATTAATCTAAAAATTATGATTCTTATTGTTTTGGAATTCTAAAAATATGTACTTTTTGAGAAAAAACCAATCATTTATATCAGAGGTGAATTTTAATAAGTTTTTATAAAATTTCTTTTATAAACGTGTTTATTATCGTATAACTTGCAAATGCCGTATCTCCTTCGTTATAAATCGGTTTTTTGAGTTTCTTACATTTTTGGAATCCTCATGAGATGTAGTATTTTATAAAAAAATTAAAATAAATGCTTTATATTTCGAATTAAAACAAACCCTTTTGATCTTTTTGTTAAAGATGTGTTTAAACTTTTTTTATAACTTTTTAGCCTAGTTGTTTTGTTATAAGTCCTCTAACATGTGTTATACCACAAGTATTATATTCCTTAGGTCCTTAGTCCATCATTTGTCCAAGTATTTCCTTGATAACAAGTCTTTATATGTCTTTTGCTCATAAACTTAATAAGTATACTCTTTAAGTAACTAGTTTATACATACTTTTTATAAACTAAACCATACTTGTACAATGCTTATAATTCCATTCCCACATGATATTAACATCCATATAACATATGTAAAAGTATACCAAACCATAATCAAGTGTAAAAATCCATTTTACAAGTTAATGAGTTTCCTAGATGGTGATTCACAATATAAACATAATATACATATGAAATCACAAATGTAAAGAGTTTAAGGGTTTTAGATACCCTTAATGTGAAGTAAGATGAAGAAATACAAGATTTAAACCCTAGTTTAGATAATAAACCCAAGCTTCCAAGACTATGAAAACCCTAATCTTAAACCTTTCTTGTTTAACCCTTGTAAACACTAAACCAAGTCTTCAAACCTTCTTGTAATACCTTAGATATTATGTTAGATCACTTGTATGCTTGCTAGAATAAAAACTATAGATTATTTAGTGGTGATTCTGTTTGGCTGTGGGTTAGGAAGAGAGAAACAAAGAGATTGTGAACTTTTTGCTTATGAAAATGAAGAGTGAAGTTTACTTGCATAGTGTGCCCTTTTATAGCAAGAACTAACTAACCAAGGTCACTTTAACTTAACTATGATTTGTCTTGAATGACCATTGTGTAAGAAAGTCATGGGGGGGGAAGTGGGCTCTTACAAGAGTTGGAAAAATGTAAGACTAGTTGGTGAAGTTTGCTTGAGACTTTATATAAGCACATGTTAATTTGCAAAGTCAAAACAAAAATATCTTTGTTGTGTTTTATCTTAAATATCCGGCCTATATATGTATATGTATAAATTTTGTAATTTTTGAGTATTGGGTATAATTGTGGGTATTTGGTTGAGTATAGATAGGTATTAGTGTTTCCGGAAATGCCTAAACGTATTTTATCGCGAAACGTAAGCATTTTACGTAACCAATAAAAATAAAATGTGCAAAGTTAATAATTATCCTCTAAATAATTATCTAACACTTGCTTGACGTAAACATTTAATTGTTTGATGCCCGTTTATGTTGAATGATAATTTTTAGCTTACGCGATTTAACTTAACGATGAAAATTAAAAGCAAACGCATACAAGACTAAAAATAAATAGTGAATTAAATGACGTCGTACAATGACCTAAAATACGGACTGTTACAACAAACAACAAATACACATCCGTAACGACGGATGAGACACTTGCAGTTGTATTCAAACCTTAACTCGAGAAAGCTAAAGGCAAAAATTATCTTAGGTATCAAAGATGGATATATGAATCTCTTAAGATCTAAAACTTTACATTTTTTGGTGATTAGTATAAATGCGCAAGTAATGTCATCGATCCCGAGTTGGATCTGCTCTATCAGTTGGGACACATCTCTGATTTTAAAACTTTATTTATTATTTTTTTTACTACGTTTTATTCTAATATATTAACCTAAGTGGCAAAAGAATTTAAAAAAAGATTAGATTTTTATGAAACGTATTGTGAACCCTGCTCAGCTCTTGAGGAAGTTTAAGTTTGTAAGCAATGATCTAACCTTTTCCAACCTTTGAAAAGGTCCAACAGATCAGGGTTAAGCTTCCCCCTTTTTCCAAAACGTACTAACTCAGTACGATGGGGGAGACGCAGGACGTATAAAGAAAAACCTTGAGCATAACTCTATCTCCAAATTGAAATTCCATCGGGTTACGCTTTAAATCAGTGTAACTCTTTTGTCGATCATGAGCAGCTTGAATTCTTTGGTTGATCTGAATGATTTTCTCGTCTCTATTATTTCTGGACCAGTGAGTTGAAACTCTCCAACCTCGGCCCAACAAACAGGTGAACGACACTTTCGACCGTAAAGTGCTTCAAATGGTGCAGCCTTAATGCTAGTGTGATAACTATTGTTATATGAAACTCAACTAATGGCAAATGGTTAACCCAACCCTTTCCAAAGTCGATCAAACAAGCACACAACATATCCAACGTAGAGTTGAATAGTACTCTCCAACTCTCGCATTGTGCTGTTAGTTTGCGGATGATAAGCAAACGTAGGGTCGCTGATCAACAAATGGATTGAGACAGGTAATCCCACAACTCGTCATAAAATAAAAAAAATAAATATATAAAAAAAAAATAAAAATCCACCCTCTTCCATCAGCTACATTCTTGCCAACTTTTCCATGGGATTAGTTTCCCTCATTGGTACAAAGATTACGGATTTAGTAAGTCGGTCAACAATCACCCAAATGAATGTCATAGACCAAGTGACCAACGTTAGGAAGCTTTGTGATAAATCCATTGTGATATTATCCCATTTCCATTGAGGTATCTCAGGTTGCACCAACAAACCCAATGGCCTTTGGTGTTCAGCCTTAACCTTAGCACTCGTCAAACATTTACTAACATAGGTGGCGATGTCAGCCTTCATATTAGGCCACCAATATAGCTTTTTTTCCATGTCTGATACAATCTTGTCAAAACCCGTATTGGATAGAGTATTATGACTTGTGGACTCGAGCACATCATAGCCATAAGCATCATAACATGGTAACAAAACTTTTGCCATTTAAGCAATAGAGTTCTATCACCCGCGCAGGGTTCCAACTTCCTCTTTTGGTAATATCCTCTCTTGATATACCTCCTATGTCCTTTATTCTGATAGTTTATGTTTCCTGTGCCACTATTTGAGCATCCCATGATTTTGCTCTGGTGAGATTCAAACTAATAGTCATGACTAAGGCTCGAACCCGTAATGGCTTATTCTGTTCTTTACGGCTTAAGGCATCGACCACTACGTTTGCATTCCCCGGGTGGTTATTTATTTCACAATCTTAATCGCTGAGCAACTCTAACTAACGACGTTGTCTCATGTTTAGCTCCTTTTGATCAAGAATGTGTTGTAAACTCTTGTGGTCTATGAACACTGTACACTTGGTCCCATACAGATAGTGTCTCCAAAATTTTAAAGCAAACACCACTGCACCAAGTTCCAAATCATGAGTCGTATAGTTCTTCTCATGAATCTTCAATTGGCGTGATGCATAAGCAATCACCTTCTCTCTTTGCATCAACACAGCGCCCAAACCTTTTATCGAAGCATCGCAGTATACGATAAAATCTTCGCTTCCTTTAAGTAAAGCTAGAATTGGTGCACTACATAACTTCTGCTTAATTAGTTAAAACACTACTTCTGCATTGTCACCCCAATCAAACTTAACTCCTTTCTGAGTAAGCTTGGTCATTGACTTAGAGATCTTTGAAAATCCTTTGTTGAATCTTCGGTAATACCCAGCAAGACCTAAAAATTGCCGAATCTCTGTTGGTGTTTTAGGATATGCCCAATCTTTTATGGATTCGATCTTGGCGGGATCCACATGAATGCCTTGACTATCATTCACGTGGCCGAGAAATTGTACCTTGGGAATCCAAAATTTGCATTTAGAGAATTTGGCTTACAACTTCTCTTTCTAAAGCAATTTCAGAATTGCCTTAAGATTTTCTTCGTGTTCCTTCTTGTTCTTAGAGTAGATAAGTATATCGTCAATAAAGATAATTACAAACTTATCCAAATATGGCTTGCACACCCGATTCATGAGATCCATAAATACCACTGGTGCATTCGTCAAGCCAAATGTCATAACTTGGAACTCGTATTGACCATATCGAGTTCTGAATGCCATCTTCGGAATATTTCTTCACGTACCCAAAGCTGGTTATAACCTGATTGCAAGTCTATCTTAAAATAAACATTGGATCCTTGTAGTTGATCAAATAAATCATCAATCCTTAGGAGTGAATAACGATTCTTCACTGTTAGCTTGTTCAGCTCTCGGTAGTCGATGCTCATTCAAAACGATCCATCCTTCTTCTTGACAAACAAGACCGAAGCTCCCTAAGGTGAGGAATTGGGTCTTATGAAGCCCTTGTCAAAAAGTTCTTAGAGTTGGTCCGACAATCACTTTATTTCAGATGGAGCTAATCGATAAGGTGCTCGTGCTACAGGTGCAGCACCAGGTATCAAATCAATCTGAAATTCCACTTGTCGAGTCGGTGGAAGACCCAGCAAGTCTTCAAGAAATACTTCAGGAAAATTTGAAATGGTCGGTACGTCCTCAAGTTGCTTCTTCTCTGACTTGTCTTCAGTCTCCTTTGTAGTAACATGTGCCAAAAAGATGTGACATCCTTTTAGCATGTACTTCTGTGTTTTAGTGAACGAGATGATGTTCAAACAAGTCTCGTTTCCCCGGTCGCTTCCGTCACCATGAACAATTAAGGTTTCATTTCCCCAGGGAATACAAACGATTTTCTCGGCACAAACAATGACAGCTTGGTACCTTGCCAACCAATCCATACCAATTATGATGTCGAAACTACCAAGTTCTATAGGCATTAAGTCTATGTTGAATGGGTGATTTAAGAAATTTAATGTACAACCCCGAATGATAGCGTTTAACCCAATTATTCTCTCGTCAGCTAGTTCAACATCATAATAATCATCTAAGGAAATTGGTGTGGATATGGAATTTGGAACTAAATGTATAAGAACCACAAGAAGCTTCTATTAGCACCAGTATCCAAATAAGACAGAAAAGCATAGCGGATGTTTAGAAGAACGTACCGTAATGATGTTTGGTCCTGGGTTTTTCCCCTAGCACGTCCTACCACTTACTCTGTACTGGGAAGCATTGCCATTTCCACCTTGAGTTAACCAAGGTTGTTGTTCTTCAGCATTGTCAACACAAAACACCACAGGTACCAGAAAATATCCCATAAGGGTTTCTCCTCCCTCTTGAAATGTATGGTCAAAAACTGTTGTTCTTCAGCTTTGGACACTCCCTCTTGAAATGTCCCTGGGCTCCACATTCATAGCAATTAGGTTTTTGACCTGCCTCAGTGCCCCTTTGGTTGTTAGCAGTGTTGGAATTTGAAGTACTCCTATAGTCACGAGCCAGATGGCCAACTTTGTTGCACTTGTGGCATTTTGGAGCACACTGACCATCATGGTGATAGTTGCATTTTGAGCATAGAGGTTTAGATCCTTTGAAGGTTTCTTCTCACCAGACCCTGCAGCATAAACCCTTCCCTTGTTCTGCCTCTTGTTATGTTGTTGTTGTCGGTTATCATCTTACTTTCTTTTATTTTCACTTTGTCGTTTAGCAAAACTGTGGATCTTCTTGTCCATTAGCTCAGTTACAAATTCAATTGCATCCTGCATGGTCTTTGGCTTAGATGCCATTACACTTCTGTGAATCATGTCAGGAAAACCACCAACATATTTCTCAATCTTGTCCGACTCTTCAGGAAACATCCTAGCACACATCAATGTCAATTCCTGAAATCGTTAGTTATAGCCTACCACGTCGGTACCTTTAACCTTCAAATTCCACATCTTACCCTCAAGTTTCTTAATCTCACCCCATGGGCAGTACTTATCGGTCATCTTCTTTTTCAAGTTTGTCAAATTCATTGCATAAGCAACATCATGACCAACAGTCTTAACATGGGAGTTCCACCACGTTAGAGCACTTCCACGAAGAGTACAAGTGGCAAACTTGATTTGGTTTTCCACAGAGCAGATGCTTATACGGAACACATTTTCCATTCTTTCAAACCACTAAGTCAACTCGATGACTCCTTCAGTACCCTTAAAGTATAGGGGTTTGCATTTCATGAAGTCTGGGTAAGTGCACTCACGAGCAGGAGGAGCTTGCCTCCTTACACCCGTGCCTGAATCATGACTGTCTTTACCATTTTGGCTTTTGTCAGCGTCACGTGCTGCTAGTGCATTAGCAACAACTTGGTCGATCAGTCTCTTAAGTTGCTCGTCAGTTACAGAAGTAGTGAGGGTGGTTGTTGTGGTTGGTGTTGATCTGGTGATTCTTTTTGGTGCCATTTTCTTCAATCACAAGAAAATATAATACCTGTTAGATTTCATACAAATCATAACCATGACTTCACATATACACAATAAATAAAGTGAGATCACATCGCACAGTGAAATATACAACTGAATTAAAATTACAATGGTGTAGCTAAATCGACATTCATTCATAATAAATTCGATTACAGACATGACATATTACATCCCTTCCATATATAATCTGAAAACATACATGACCTGATTCGGTTACAAAATGATCAGTACCCTTAGGTTACAAAATGAAATATAAACAACCTAAAGCCTTACTAGCTGAGAGTTACCCCGTAATACTTAGTAGGCTATACAACATAGCTACAAGATAACCAAATCTACGAACTACTACCGGCCTCCTTCGGTATCTCAAGACGTACTGGACCGCTAGCGGGCCCCTGCTGACTCTAGAGTGCTGTCACATGTGTTTGCAGTGTCCTCATCAATGTCAATGCCTTTGTGAGCTGTGTCTGTCTCCTGCGGTCTGCTGCTCGCAACTCCCCGATCTCGGTATGCTGTGCCAATACAGTAGTCCTTAGTGCTCCCACCTTAGAATGGGCGGTATCACTAGTATCCATCGACTGTACCTAAGCCTCACGAGAAAGTCTGGCCTCAGTCTTCATCAGTCTAGCAGTGCGAGCATGGGCGCATCTGTCTCTACGCAGCATGTTAAGCTGACCGCTCATCAATGACCTATCATCCTGTGCATCATCCAATCTCCCATAAATCTCATATGTGTCTTGCCTAACAGTAGTGACAAAATCTGTCATCCTCTGACTCAGTCCTGCCATATCAGTAGCTACTGGTGTCCCTTACATGTCCTCAACCATCTTATCCTAAGTATCTATAATCCCATAACCTACCTCTCTCTTAGGGTCTCGCCTAATCTCATCATCCAAAGTGCCAACAAATCCATGGTCTGCTCTAAAACCTTTAGTAGCTCTAGCAGTGGGAGCGGATGAACTCTCACGACCTCAAATATCGGACCTAGAGTAATACACAACCTCTTCTGAGGTGGTAACGTAACCTCAGAAACACCTACTCTACAGTCAGTAGAGGGAAGAAGCAAATGTGGTGATGGAGTAGATAATGGTATAGGTAGAAGTGGTGGTGTCCCTGATGGTGGTGTCTCTTATGGTAGTATCCTTGATCGAGGTGCTAAGATGTAAGTGGATGGTGCAGCAGCTCTCATCATGGCCACAGATGCCCTGGTATGTAGAAGTATAATAGGTAATGGTAGTGGTAGTGGATGGAAAGTAGATGGTGACTCGGCTCTCAACCGAATCATAGCAACTTTATATCCTAAAGGATAAGTAGGACTAGCAGGTAGTGGTGGAGGTGATACAGGTAATGGTGGTAATAGTATCTGAGGTAGTGGTGATAGTATCTGAGGTAGTGGTAATGACAATGGAAAGAGTGGTGATGGTGGTGGAGTAGGTGTGGCAAGAAGTCTGGCATCCTCTGTATCTTAATGAAGTGATATGGTTGTCTGAGCTCGGACAGACATCTTAGCCGTAAAACAATGTACACGTGGTGGGACAGAGTCGGTCGAAGCTAGGTACTCCTCCTCCTCCTTATCCTCATCCTTATTCTCCTCCTCATCATCTGTATCATCTCCAAAGGACTCCTCCTCCTCTTCACCACCATCTCTGTTAGTGGGATAATCTGCTGGATCCTCCTCAGGATCCTCATCATCCTCCTCCGGATCCTATTTGGGATCGAACTCAGTAATATAACCTAGTGAATCAGTAGTGGGTGAGACAGCAGCAGGCAGTGGCTGCTCCTCAGTTGGAAGCACATCCTCCTCTGGTGGCATAAACTCTAGGTATATCGGCCCCGGTACATATGGTACATAGATAGGTGAAGGTGGGTGCTCAGGACCCGGCATATAATCAGGAGATGGTGGGGACCTAAAGAGAGGCCTAGCATCATGGGCAGTCCATCGACTCCCAGAGATCCTATGTCTGACAGATCCTTAAACGGACTAGATACCTCCGTGTAAGTAACCGTGGAATCCTCTGAATCCGACATGACAAAATCTGAAAATCAAAAGTAGGTTATATAAGTATTAATATAAGACTCTTATTGTAATATACATAATATTTTATAATGTATATCAATCATGAATTCATATAGTCTAATGCAACACTAGTGTATGTATGTCCCGTGAAAACCCATTTTCTATGAATGCAATGTTTGAAAATGATTATAGTCCAAGTAAAAACATTTGACCTGGTTCTCTATAACCTTGGCTCTTGATACCAATCTGTAACACCCCCAAATTGGGTTGCAGCAGAATATGGGTCTGGGGGTCGTACTGCATAGATTAATAACACAAGATATATATAAGAACGACCATTTAAAAGTCGTTTAAAACTGATACATTAGATTTAACAAATTGTTTTTACATAAGTCCAAAACTTCACTTGTTTATTGTTCAAAATACAAAGATTTTAGTCCATAACAAATATATCCCTAAAATGTAATGCAACCAAATCTTTAATGCATATGACTCCCAAAATAACGACCACCAATGTATCCCTTGTCTTGTACCTCATTGATCTGAGAAAACATTGCTTAAAACGTCAACAATAATGTTGGTGAATTCATAGGTTTGTAAAATGTATAATGTAGGACCGCAAGATTCCCCCATGATAATGCAACAGATGCAAACATCATAAAATGTTATTATGTTTCCCTAAGCTCATGACACTAAAGCTCGACATGTATGAATAGCAATATAAATTGCTAAAATTGCCCGTGATGATGTTCTAACCCGCAACATCCCAAATCCGACATGGTATACGTTCGTTGTCCGGCATACCGGCACAGTGATCATGACTCACCCGAACGGGGATGTCAATCCTATTGATCTATTTATAACATTCACGCTCACAACAAGTAATTGACAGTTCATGATAATGGGCTTAGAGGGTTATCACTACTTAGGCAAACACATAATCGTAATGTAAAATGTCCACTTGCGTCTAATTGTAAAACATGCATATGTTTCTCACTCCATAACTTGTATATCATTATAAATGTAAAACGTGGGGCTATGAACTTACCTCGAGTGGATGAGTTAACAATGTAAATTAAAAGCATGAAAATGCGTCACAAATACGCCCAAATGCAACCTAATTAATTATAGGTCATATGAGTACTAAGTACTTTGAATAACTAATATTGTATATAATTCTATATAGCTACATCACCATCTAATTGTATTTTTGAAATCATATTTATAAATTGAAAACGTTTATAAATATCTCTTTAGTATACAAGGCGTAACTTTCTCATTTTAAGTCCGTTTCTTACGTCCACGCTTTCGTATTTAGAAGAGTTATCAAAATATTACATTTTCATATAAATTTATTTTATAAATTTAACTTTTATAAATTTATTTTTATAAATTTAACTATTGTAAACTCGTAAACGTCGTATCTTATTCGTTTTAACTCCGATTTTAGTGATTCTTTCGAGCACGTCTTCATAATTAAATTTTTTGTCTAACTAATGTATTTTCTAAAATGTATCTGAGATGAATAGTCACTTTTACTGTTCATAATTTATAAAATTATTTTCATAAGCCTTAATTATCGTAAGCACAAAAAAAATCCATAACTCCTTCGTTATTGATCAAAAAATTATGATTCTTAATGTTTTGGAATCCTAAAATTATGTACTTTCTGAGAAAATTAACCAATCATTTATATCAGAGGTGCATTTTAAATAGTTTTTATAAAAAAAATTATAAACGCGTGTATTATCGTATAACTTGCAAATGCCGTATCTCCTTCGTTATAAATTGGTTTTTCAAGTTCTCTACATGCCTACGATCCTTGTAACTTGTAGTATTTTATAAAAATATAAAATTAATACTTTATATTCGAATTTAAAACAAACCCTTTTGATATTTTTGTTAAAAATATGTTTAAACTTGTTTTTATAACTTTTTAGTTTAGTAACTTTGTTACAAGTCCTCTACAACAACTTATACCACATGTCTTACATACTTAAGGTCCTTAGTCCATGATTTGTCCAAATATTATCCATGATAACAAGATTTCACAACAGTTTTACATATAAAGTTAATAAGTAACTTTTTAAACCATTAACTTTTACATACTTTTATAAATTAATCCAAACTCATATAATGTATATACTTACATTCTCACATGTTCTTAACATCCATATAGCATATAAAAAAGTATATCATAACATGATCATAAGTAAAAATCCATTTTACATGTAATTAAGTTTCTTAGGTGGTGATTCACTATATAAATATAATATACATATGAAATCACAAATGTAAAGAGTTTAAGAATTTTAGATAACCTTAGTATGATGTAGGATGAGGAAATACAAGATCTAAACCCTAAATTAGATAATAAACCCAAGCTTCCAATACAAAGAAAACCTTAATTCTTATGAAACCCTAATCTAAAACTTTCTTGCTTAACCCTTGTAAACAATAAACCAAGTCTTCACACCTTCTTAGTATATCTTAGATATGATGTAAGATCACTTGTATACTTGCTAGAATAAAAACTATGGATTATTTAAGTGTTTTTCTTTGTAGTTGTGGGTAGAGAGGGAGAGACAAAAGAGATTGTGTTTTTTCACTTAAGCAAATGAGGAGTGTGTTTTTCTTTC
>BQNB010014923.1:505-55210 GCA_026074375.1 Tanacetum coccineum | reverse complement strand
CATTCTCTTGGGAAGAATGATCCGGACTATTAGTCAAAGAGCTCATTGTTCATGGCTCTGATACCAATAAAACGCGGAATAAAATTCCCAATGATCTAGGGATTTTGAAAGCTTGTTCTTTATTAAAACGAAAAAATGAAATTTATTATTTTGTTAACTCAAAAGAAATGCATGTTGACATTTCCGAAACCACCGGAGCTGTTTACTTACCCTTAATCACTAAGGATGAAATAAACAAGAGTTTATCAAAAATAAATTCTACAGTCAAAAATAAAATTAGTTGCGTCCATTTAGGAGCAGTAAAAATTTTAATTAAATCAGAATTTAGAAGTGGTATAGACACTCCTATAAAAATGGCTCTTCTAGATAATAGAATTGAGTCTAGAAAGGATTGTATCCTTGGAATTGCAAGAGGAAATCTTGCTTACTCTAGATTTATGTTCACTGTTTATCCACAGTATGGAATAAGTTTAGATACTAAAGACTTAGATCAAACCCTTGCCTTCGTACATGAGTTTGAAAGATCAGATCTTATGAAACCAGGCAACAAGGTGTTTAGCATCACCTATTTAGTCGCATATGCTCTGACATCCAGTCATCACAGCATAGACTACAAAAAGAAAGAGTATATCGAAATCGATGACCTCTTTACCGAAATAGGTAGTGTTGAAGGTAGCAAATTTGCTACGATAAAACCTATTGATGAAACTTGGGCAATCGACATTGCTAAAAATAAAAAATTAATTGGTCAAAAACCATCAACCCGAGTTAAAAGAAATAAACTCCACATAGGAGAAACACCCCACATTGGAGAAGCTTCTTCTTCAAATATAAGTAAAAGTATGAGAATAATGTCTCAAAATATAGACTCTCTAAAAGAAGCGAGAGTTATTAGCCATAAAAAACAAACAAAAGCTTGTTTGCAAGAACGTCTAAATACCTTTAGACAAAGGGCTGCTGCCCTTCTCAGGAAAACATAAAAGGATGTAACATCTTTTTACAAATAAACAAATACAAAATCATCGAAGAAATTCTCGATAAAGTATGCTCTGAAAATCCTATTGATCCTCAAAAAACTAAAAGATGGATGAAGGCATCAATTAAACTTATTGATCCTAACACGGTCATTAGAGTCAAACCTATGTGCTATTCTCCACAAGATAGGATTGAATTCACAAAACAAATCAACGAACTTCTTGACATGAAGTTAATCGCTTCGGCTATGGTTTTGGGTTTCTTTTGATCATTGGTGGATGCATTATTGGTACCTCGCTTCCTTATTTCATCGGTTCCCTGTTTTACCACAAAATTCAAGTGAGTGTTCTCATACTATTTGATGTATATTTGCCAAAATGATAAGTTCACTTATGACCATTTTAAAGAGAACTATACACATTAGTTATTTCACAATGTGTATTCTATCACATAAAATATCAAGCGACGTTTCCATTCATTCAATGTTTGAATAGCAAAAGCAGCTTGAGTACTATCTCCTGCAATCAATATCATAACGAATGATCAACTTATTCTGATTATTCAATAGTGCATAGTCACCTGTCAAAAGTCGCATAGAAACACTCCCTGAATCTTTCTCCTCAGTTAGTAAATAAGGCCGAATGTTGTCTGTTCTATTTGTAGGGGTGGTTAGAAAGTTATCCGAAGAAAGCTTCTATTTTGAAGTTAGCAGGTGAAGGAAGCTGTTTTAATCAGTTCAGAGCCGTCATGTTCTTGAGGATTTCACCCTTTCCTTATATCGTCTATAATTACTGTGCTGTTGCAATTGATGTTAAGTTTGTTCCTTACTTGTTGGGAACAATCGTGGGAATGGTGCCTGAGATCTTCGTTGCTATTTACACGTAAGATTCACTTGCTTAACCCCTTAGTTTTAACAATTTTGGGTTGATGTCCCATCATTATTATGAAAAGAGTAGATTTTGTGGTTTGGTGAAAATAATGGAAATCGTTCCTCTCGATACTAGTTGCATAAAAGGCCACTAGCTGGTAATTCGTAATTGCACGATTTGCTTTCACATTTGGTCCATCGTGAATCTAATTAAATTTCTTTTGTAGGGCGTGTTTGAGTTATCGTTTTGGGAATGGGGAATGTGTATGACTATATGATTGATCATGTTTATTTTAAAGGATTGGGTTTGATGATACCCCAAGTGTGAGGGTTTTCTCGTATCTAGCTCAAGGGGTGGACCAATACCCACAGCTTTCAAATCTTATAGCTATTATCCGTCCCTTTAACAAACTAAACGCACCCTTAGTGATTCAAGTATGTAAGCAACTTTACTTTTGGTTCCTAAAGGCTAACAGAGCAAACAGTGCAATTAGGTATCATTTATGCAATTAGAGATGGTTTGAGTTATATTTACCAAACCACGGGGACAATTCCCGTAATTTATTTGGTAGGATTTTTAAAGGTTTCTGAAGTGGGAAATATTACTGCAGGGGTATAATGATCCGAACATTAGCAGATGCGTCAAACGATCAACAGTCACTTTCAGCGCCTCAGATAATCTGTACTGTTTTTGGATTTCTTCTAACTATTGCGACCACAGTGGTGGTCACGGTTTAAGCAAAGAAAAGGTTGAGTGAATTGCAGACGGACGAAGAGCAGCTATTGCTGCAGTAAGATGTTGAAAGTATGGAGAAGATCTCCTGAGTTATGGAGTGGCGGAAAAAATGATTAAAGACAAGCAGCACCGACTAACAAAACAATATGTTTTTTCCATTGATTTTAGTAAATAGGTGCATGTAAAGGATCGGCTATCTCTGTATTGCTTGTTTTTCCATCTCGCTTATACCTTCCATAAGTTGCATATAATTCAAATGCACACTTCTAAAGGTTGTTTCATTCTTTTTTAAGTTGTCTTGATGATTATTATTATATATAGCCATGTCCTAAAGGTGGTTCATGTTTTTCTTTCGTTGTATTGATGGATGACGTGCTTTTAGTCATTAGGAGGGCGGTGAACTTGCATCTTTGGTGGTGTTTTAGTCGGTCTGAGCCCACCGAGCAGCTGGAATATTATGAATATAGTATACTTCTGGATATAGATATGAGATATGAGATCAAATGTGCCGGATCCCATTGTGGCGCTTGTACGCCCTTGGATTCTCGGTTGGTGGCGACAACAATCAGACTCTACAACTTAATCATACCAGATTTGCTGGCAGACCAACTTAATCATACCAAATTGCTGGCAAACCTATGTACCATTTAGTATTGAGTTATATCAACCTTAACTATAGTTTATTACAGAGACGGACTAGCCCATCTGATTTGGGCACCAAACCGAATGATTTGATGAAATTTAGCAAATATTATATGCTTCAGCAATGACTTGTTCGGAACGTCTTTAATATCTCATACTTAATACTTTTTTTTAACGGCAAAGAGATATATAAATAAAAAAGCTACTAGTAAGGCGCTAGGAGCTAAAAAGTACAGATGCAAAACTAGAAATAAACACAAACTACATATTCTAGAATATCTCATACTAGTGTAAGACCCGTGTAATACACAACTTTTAAAAGAAATCGTAATAAATTTAACATTTATAAATTAACAACTCATAGTATTAGTTTTTATGTTTCAACCAACATCTCAAATATCATAAACTTGATTACAGTAACCAAAACAATGAAATGAAATCATAAAAGTATTCTATATTTGAAATATGACACATGAATTAATTAAAATTATAATAGGTAAATTCATAGTAATCCCCAACTTCAACTTATACAATTCATAGTACTCTCCAGCTTCAACTTATGTGACATCTTCTACGACAACATACGACTTCTAGCTTCACCTAAATGAAACAAAAGCATTCGACTTCAACTTATGTGCCTTTCTAATTAGAACACCTCATTTAAAACACTATTCAAAAGCATAAAAAAACACTTGTACCTTAAGTAGTCGCTTCTCTAAAGAATATCGCCAAATACTTTGTCATCAAACCTCTGTTATCAAAACATAAGATAACTAAAATTAGGTGAAAAAAAATACTTCATGAATATGATTGATGAAAAACACAATAAAAAGTTAGTAAAACTTTAAATTAGTAGCTCAAAAAGCCAATAAGCCCCTCAAATAAGCTTCCTAAACACTCCTACTAAATCCCAAATATTGTATTCATAGCATAGAATGCATTATATCAAAATTAAATTTGGAGCCGAAATTTAAGCAAAAAACATAATGAATCCCTCTTTTCTAAGACCACATTATGAAGTTCCATCACATATAAAGAGAGCAGTTTTTGCTTCTCATCGACATATATCTAATAACTCACAAAATCCGATTAATAAAGCAAAATGGTACCTTTTACGTTATTGGAGAAAAACATATTATAACCATCAACAACACATTCCCACAAAAACATACATGTGTAACAAAAAAAAGAAGGGGAAGCAATAGTAAAAAATGACACTACACAAAACATTACTATTCACATAGACTAAAAGATAAAAAAAACTATTTATCTAATGATCTTTATGCATATTACATAAATTCAAACAAAAAGTCACTTTTACCAAGGTTATATACTTATAAACTACTGGTATATAACTTGTAGGATAACACAAAGGAACCCTTTCTAATAGAGGCTCGTTTTCTTCATTAAGTCAATTTATTGAAAACATGTTGTTCATCAAACATAGTAAAGCATTCATATCAACCTCAATCCATACTGAAAGCCGCAAATTGTATGGCAGATAAAGTTCTTTCATGCAATGCCAAAACCCTTATAAAAACTAAATTATTGACTTAAATAATTACATGGGTAAGTTCAGATAAAACAATCCCATATACCTTTAATTCCTAAAAACTGCTTTATCAACTTAACTAAACGAAAATAAGCAAAGTGTAAGCTTGTATTACTATAGCTATATACAAACAGAGACTTGGTTCAAACTTTTACTTAGCATTTTTATCAAACAATTGGTGCACTTACACAACTCACATCAAAAACCAATTCTTAACATATATTTGCATGTTTTAATTTCACATAAGAATTTCGTTGAACAATTAATTGAGAAACACATACAATAAATAAAATAAAAATTCTTCAAGACCTTTTATAAATTTATCAAAAATATTATATAATTTTAAGATATGAAAGAAAACGAAACATACCAGGTCAAATGGGTCGATACTTTAGCCCTAATGGGTCTGAATTGAGTTATAAAAAAGAAGAAAACAAAGGAAGTTTGAAGAGGTTATGAATGTATACCATCGAATATCTTAGATCAAACCAAAGTGTTTTTCCTTTTAGTCCTTATTTGAATATTTGTGTAGCTTTTTGGGAGATTTGAGATTTAAATTCTTAGTCAAAGAGTCGGTATTGAATTATACTATATATTTAAACATTAAGATTGTTGCCCCGAGGTGTTTTTATGAACATTTAATGCCATCCCGACCTGGCCCGTCTCTTTCATATATGGCTCCGTTCTCTCTCTCTCTCTCTCTATCTCTCTCTCTCTCTCTCTCTCTCTCTCTCTCTCTCTCTCTCTCTCTCCCTCTCTCTTCTTCTCTCTCTCTCTCTGTCTCTCTCTCTCTCTCTCTCTCTCTCTCTCTCTCTCTCTCTCTGTCTCTCTCTCTCTCTCTCTCTCTCTCTCTCTCTCTCTCTCTCTCTCTCTCTCTCTCTCTCTCTCTCCTTCTCCCCCTCTCTCTCCCTCTCCCTTTTCTCTCTCTCTTTCCCCTCCATCTCTTCTCTCTTACCCCTTCCCCCTCTCTCCCTCTCTCTCTCCCCCACTCTCTCTCTCTCTCTCTCTCTCTCTCTCTCTCTCTCTCTCTCCCTCTACCTCTCTCTCCCTCCCCCTCTCCCCCTCTCTCTCTCTCCCCCCTCTCTCTCTCTCTCTCTCTCTCTCTCTCTCCCTTCTCTCTCTCTCTCTCTCTCTCTCTCTCTCTCTCTCTCTCTCTCTCTCTCTCTCTCTCTTCTCCTTCTTCTCTAGAAATCAGATTTCACAAACATGTCATCCCCTTACTATCTATCGATCTTTCTTAAAATGAAAATCAAAGAACTCTTCGATGTCGCTTCGACCTCTTTGTTGGACACTAAGCTAGATGTCGAGTCCTAATCTTAGCTAGAACCAATCTACCACTTCACCAATGTATTTTAAGGCCTAAAATACTAACCAACCCACAATAAACCCATCCAAATATATACATCATTTGGATCTACACACTACTAAAGATTGGAAGACATGGACTCGATCTATATGTAACAAATGTTACAAATGGACTAACTAGACTACATAACTTCGGATCTTGAAGATGACCGAAGTTCTTCTCTTGCACTTGAGGAAAGGAGGAAAGGATAGAAGATTTGATCACATTTAAACAAGATTAACCAAGTTGAATGATCAAATATTTAGAGAGATTTAGTGAGATCTAGAAAGAGAAAGAACTAAAAGAAAACCGTGTAAAAAGGTTACGAAAATAGTTGGAGGTGACCTACTATTTATAGGAGCTGAAAAACAGCCTGTCAGGAAACGGCGGTCCCAGATATATAAGGGGGCCGCCAAATAATTAAGGGGGCCGCCGACCGAATTAAGGGACCGCCCCGACAGACGCTCCTATTTTTGTCTTTTTGTGGTGACAAACTTGTCTGGTGAAAGTGACACTTATTTTAGGGGGGAAATGACCAGATTTTGAAATTCAAAATAATTACCAAATAAAACATTTCTTTATAATTCAAAAATAATTTGTCTAAATAATTTTTGAGAAATAGTTTTGTTATATTTATAAGAATATAAAGTTTAAGACAAAAAGTTATTTCTTTGATCATCCTACAAGTTTAATATTGTTTGTACATACCTTACGTGATTTACGTCGGGTGCAAACAAATATCACTGTTGATGTAGACTTGAGACGTCGAGAGATGTAGATGCAAGTATGCATTGATAATTTGTGATTACGAGTAACTTGCGCACTTTATGTTACGTATTACAAGCACATGTTTGTCATCACCAAAACATAAAGAGATCGTATAGATTAAATATCGTAATATTTGCACTAACAGTGTTAGAGCTAGGTGATATAATGTAGGTGATGATGAGATTTGTGTGTCAAAACCCGTATCTTGGCGGGGCGGCCATGTGGTTGCAACCATGATGGGTTTTCGGTACCGCTTCCATACTCGCAGGGCGTGGTTATTATTAGAGGTTTATATGTACACTTATCTGTTGTTGTTGACTTTGTTGTATGTTGGTACCTACTTCTCCCAAATCAAAAGATATTCTACTCGTTGCAGTCGATCTCTTCGTTGCCACCGTATATGGTGGGTGGCGTTGGTGGTCAGTTGGTGCCGCGATTTCACCATTGGTTATTACTAGAGATTCATTAGCACATGTTTGGATTGCTTATATTGTGTGCTTTTGCTTGAGCTAAGTGTGCTATGTTCTGATATCTGTTTCTAGAGAGGGTGAGAAACATCGAGAGAGAGAGGGTGGGTATGTGTTTGTGGCAGTTTTATGACAACTATTTGGTGGATCAGGTGTTGTGTGTGTTGATGGCCCATGTAGAGCTGATGGCTTGGAGGTGGATATTAATATGTGTTGTATTTGTGTTGGTGGATCGGGCGGGTATAAAAATGAGATGGGTTCATGGTTAACGACCACCCGTATATTGGCTCGGCAGCCACACTTAGTTTGTGGTTGCAGCCATGACGCGTGTTTCGTGTTGTTCCCACCATTATAGATTTGAGCCTCCCGAATTAAACTGTGTTGGTTTTGTATGTGGCATACATATGTATCATTGAGTCTGTTTAATTACGTTGGTCGGTTTGCTGATGTTACGCAACAGGAATATGCATTTGTCTTGAGGTGACGGTTTATTATAGGCAGATGAAGATATTATTGTATTTATGCATTTATTATTTTGCAACTCTGATAGGTTGCTGGACAGTGATGGGCGAAATTGACCCGTATCTTGGCGAGGCAGCACGGCGTGCTTGCAGCCATGACAGGTCGCATACCCTGTTATCCGGTCCACCACTTACAAATCTAAGCCAAAAGGTTTCACATACTATCAAGCATTATGTATTGTGGGTATTCAGGTCAACGTTATATATTGCTTTTTGGGTATTCAGGTTTGTTGCAAAAAAGTGATGAGGGTATTCAGGTTTCTTACCTAAGAAATTTATCAAACAATCAGCTGAGACGCCTTGAAGAAAAGCCTTTGCGCCAAAAAGCAACAACAAAGTGTCTTGCAGAGTCAAAAAGACAGGTTTGAACGTTAGAATCTGAAACAACTTATATTGTATTGTTACTGATTGAAATATATTTGTACGTAGTGTAACCCAAATACCCCTTTAGAACCTTCACTATCAGTTTAAAAAGGTGCAAGCAATAGCACCAAAACTTGCATCAACCTCACTTAGTTTGTGGTTGTAGCCATGACGCGTGTTTCATGTTGTTCCCACCATTATAGATTTGAGCCTCCCGAATTAAACTGTGTTGGTTTTGTATGTGGCATACATATGTATCATTGAGTCTGTTTTATTACGTTGGCCAGTTTGCTGATGTTACGCAGCAAGAATATGCATTTGTCTTGAGGTGACGGTTTATTATAGGTGATGAAGATATTATTGTGTCTATGCATTTATTATTTTGCAACTCCGATAGGTTGCTGGACCGTGATGGGCGAAATCGACCCGTATCTTGGCGGGGCAGCACGACGTGCTTGCAGCCATGGCGGATCGCATACCCTATTATCCGGTCCAACACTCACAAATCTGAGCCAAACGGTTTCACATAATATCAAGCGTTATGTATTGTGGGTATTCAGGTCAGCGTTATATATTGCTTTTTGGGTATTCAGGTTTGTTGCACAAAAGTGATGAGGGTATTCAGGTTTCTTACCTAAGAAATATATCAAACAATCAGCTGAGACACCTTGAAGAAAAGCCAGACAGGTTTGAACGTTAGAATCTGAAACAACTTATTTTGTATTGTTACTGATTGAAATATACCTGTACGTAGTGTAACCCAAACGCCCCTTTAGAACCTTCACTATCATTTTAAAAAGGTGTAGCCAATAGCACCAAAACTTGCATTAATATTACTAGATTATACTCGCTTTCCATTATCCATTTAAACGTTCCTCTTTTTAATTAGTGGGTTGCTTTGCATTCTATGTATTAATTACTTTAACTTTTTATTAATTGAAGGTGTTCGTGGCAGCTTTTTTGAATAAGCGTCAAGTGTGCAAATCTAAATCCCGCCTGCTTCAAAGACGCCAAACTGAGCTGCGCGATTATGATTCCACTATATCAGATTATACAACTAATCTTCATCATACTGGAACATTCAGGTAATCAACCATGAAGATCAAATGGTTGTTAAATATTATTTCGAGCGAATCAAAATTTAAAACAAAAAAGAACGATATATCTAAATTTACATATGTAATTTGTCAATGTCATTTGGTTATCACAAATATCAACTTCAAATTCAGTATGTTTTTCTTTTTGCTTTAATGCAACCCAACGTGCACCATTTATAGCAACTATAAACTATCCACTATATGTGAAGTATACTAGTAATATATCAGCAAACATTTTAAAAAGATGGCTTCAATAGTTAGGTCCAATGTGTTTGTTCTAATAGACCTACATGTAATTTTCAATAAGTGATATCTGTCATAAATGAATCACACCTCACATTTAAATGATAAAATATGATACTTTAACTTGCTAAAACAAAATGGGTAGCTGAACTATGAAATAACTGTTATAATTTTGGTTCGCAGACACCTTTCTTACATGGCTGAATTAATGATATATCTAAAGAGAAACTTCTGTACATTGTATTCCCATCAAAGGAAGGAGGAAAAGAGATCAACTCATGGTCTTCTAATTATTTCAAAGTCTGGGTTCTACGACAAGCATACTAAAGAGCCAGTTCTTACTGTTGTCTACTATTTTAAATATTAAGCTCTCTATTTTTAAACAACAAAAGACTTGATGTAATACGCTAATATGGGTAACAATCTAAGAGAAATGTATCGATCCTTGCTAAAATGTAATTCATATAACTGGCTTTTCAAAACTTTCATTTTTGTCTCTTACGATTTTGTATCTGTTTATTATTTCAGCTGTTCACAGAGAATCTTACGCTGATATCAAGGTGGTCGAACGGGAAAGAAAAGACCTCGCGTTTCGCTTCAATATGTATGTGTTCTTCCTTAAATAATTCTTTTTAACATCTCTTCATACAATGTTAGGCTCATTTCGGTCTGATTTATTAGCCATAAACAAAGACATAGAATTTCTAACTCGGAAAGGTATTAATTTTGATTAAGATATTGTATGGTCAATTTGGATAATATTTGAAATTTAGCGGGTCAAATGCTTAACATAAAAAAAGTTGCTAATGGGTCGAATGGGTAAACATTAAAAACTTGCTAACGAGTGAAATGGGTCGAAAGTCAAATAAAAAATTCACACAAAATCATTTTACTATAAGGAAATTAATGCGAGAACAGTTTACAGACGAGGAGAATACTAATATATGTTGTGGGTGAAGATATAATCGTTTGAGTTGAATCTTATGTCATCTGTGACTTAAATAATCGCTAGCATTGTATCATAATCAAATTGGACTTAAACAATTTAGTTAGATTCCATTTTTTATTACTTATAGACTTTAATTAAGCTAAATTTTAAAATAAACTTTCTTGGTTTTCTTCCTCAATATGCCATACATTAACATCCAAATCACTGTTTCACTGTTTAATTTTTTTCTTTATCATTACAAGTACATAATATAAACTTATAGCTTGGTTTATTTTGTATTGTAGAATTGGCGGAGCTGAGAATTCGACCTGGGCTTTGGATCATTCTTCTCTCAAGTTGTTAGAATGTTCGAAGTGGCTGGAACATAGATAATGACAACGGTTAAGAAGGCTTAGTTTAGAAGCTGCTGTGAAGGGTCATTTATTAATTTATATGTATCTATTAAACTTGCATAACAAAGAATGGCACAACAAAGACAGAAATCCTCGCGCTCCGCAGCGAAGCGCGGGTTGAAAACCTTGTTACATTGATGATTTGGTATGTGAAATCGGTTTTCATTATGGAACGGTAAAAAATTATTAGCGAGTATACATGAGAGCATCTCCGATGAATTCATTAGTCCATAGCATTGTCATTGTCATAATATAATAATATATCGATATTTTTAAGTGGTGCTATTATTAGTATCTCTTTTGTCTCTCAATTTACAGTGCAACACATTTTTTCTCAGTTTTTGTTCCGTATTTTTTGCCAGTTTAATGTTTTTGACTTGTTAAACTTTATAATTTTTGTTCCGTACTTTTCGTTTCACATTTTTGTAACATAAACAAAATTATAAAAATTAAATAAAAATTAAAAAAATCCAAAAAATCAAAGGGGTACATATGGCTTTTTAGAGGGTCTTTATAACCTACCCTATTTTTAAGTGATGACATTATATTTTTATATATGGTATTTTTGGCGTGAACAAGTATTTGAGTATAGCTGATATTTTACTTGAGAAGTTATACAAAGAAAAAAAAATCAATAGTAGTATCATAGTTTCGCTTTCGTGTGATATGGTACTTTGTTTTATACGCAAAAAAATACGTGTACAAATTTTTTTAAGGTTAAAAGGGAGTTGTATTCACTTACTTATCTTTAACATCAGTGCAACCTCAGTTTTATCCCTCCTCTCAATTCACTCACTCGCACTTGTCTTTCACCTGTTTTGGTCACGACTAACTCACCTTTCATACCCATTTTTTTATTTAAATACTTGTATTCATAAACCATAAAAGTAAATATCAACGTAAACGTAAACGTACGAAATTAATAAAAACATATGACGTAGTAAATTAAAAACTTTTATTCATACAGTAAAAACAATACATAGATAATTAAAAACTTAAACGTACGAAATTAAAAACGATACATAGATAAATAAAAACTTAAACGTACTAAATAAAAAACGTAAACTAATATGAAAACTTTCACTTCGCCTTAATCTCTTCCCTTAGTGCTTCCAAATAATTCAGTGCATCCACAGTCAAGTGATCATATGGTTGCATATAGAACCTTATGTGTTCTTGACGTTGTCTATAGTTATGCAATACCAACTCTCGTTCACCACATTCCACCTCCCTCCTTTTGATCTCCAAAAAGGCAAAGCATTATTCTTTCTTCATTTCGAAAGCACGTTTGTTGTGCATTGCCAGCTCGGAGACCATCAACCTAGCCAATGCTTCACCATTCGTACTTGATGACGATCCGATGATCTCGGCCCTTTCTTTTTAAACCTTTCTCTTTGTCTCTGCTAATTGGTCATTAAAGTTCCTTCACCTCATCTTCTTCGTTGTCGCCAACATCAACATTCAGATTAATACTAGCATCCCCAGACTATGTGTTGAACGAACTAGACCCAGATGTCTTGTATCTCTTGCTAGCTTGATGCTTTGCGGCAAAATTTGGAACATCAGTATCCATCCATTTCGGACTACCTTTAAAACCCCCCAACAATGACAAAGTGTAAACGGCATTCCGTGTTCAGCTTCATAGTCAAGAAGTCTGTTGGGAATAAATCTTCATCAAGAGTTAATACTGCCAAGGTATAACTAATAGTACTAATGGAGTTAGTACTGCCAGTACAAACTTAGTACTATCAGAGTTAGTTAATACTGCTAGAAGAAAGGTTAATACTGCTGATGGTCAAAACTGTTGACTTGGAGATAAGGATGCAATGAGATAAATATGGAATGTATATCTTTTATATTTTAGGAAGATTTGTATATGATTATAATTGTAATTGATCCTAAAAGTTTGGTAGTTATCTTGTAAAGGACTCTGATAAGTGTAAAATACACATGTCCATTTATGCTTAAAATAGCCCAAATAAACCCAAAACAGAACAAAACTGGCCAAAATATGCTTGTATTTGTGTTTTGTGTGTGCAGGTACGGATATATCAAAAATCACAAGAAAACAGTCAAAAACGAGCAAGCACGGACACGAGAATCAGAAGAGTACAAAAAGAAGCCAAAGAATCAAAGCCGAAGCCAGAAAAGTCAAGCCTCACTCAAATCCAGTCAAAGAAAAGTCAACTCATGGTCAACAAAAGTCAACCACAAGAAGACAAAGCCCAAAATGATCCAAATAAGTCCCTTAACTTTTCAAAAGTTACAAAAATAGTCCTTGGGCCTTAATGGGCCTCAAAACCCTTTGATACTACACCCGGATACCAAAAGCCCATTCATAAGCCCAAAGCCCTAGCCCATTCTATTTTGTATAAACTCCAGGGACTAGTTTTGCAATTTTAGAAACCTAATTATAACTACAAAAGAGGGAAACAAAGACAAGGACCATTTGTGTCATTAACTCAAAGTTCAAATTTGTTTTACCCTTTTCAGTTATAAAATGAGCTCTAATCATTTTACTGTTACAACACGACTACAAACCCACCACTCAGTTAAAACCAGGGGCAAATGAAATCAAGGTCATTATAGGTCCCAATTCAATGGCTCTACATTACTAGGAGGTGGTCAAATCAGTCAAAACAATATCTCACTTAAGCTCACCCTCAAGCCTTAGGCCCCGACTACAATGGGGAAACACAATGATATTGGGTTTTTTATCTCTCTATCACTCACAGAGTAACACCAACATGTCCAATCAGGATTGCCACGCTGGCAATCCGTGTGTGCACATATGTGATCCAACGGCTTACAATTGCTTCTCTAATGATTGAAGGAATAACTGGATTTGATTGAATGAGGCGTGGGCAAGAAGGCATGCCTAGAAACTTCTCAGAAGGCTATATAAAGCCCTCATTATCACACACATTCACTATCTAGGAGTAGGATAAACTAGTTAATTTTTAGCTTAATGTTAGCTTATTTACTTTTTCAAATGTAATTTCTCTTTTAAAGTATTATGTAATCTTCAGTTTTAAAAGCTTTGTAATCATATTTCAGTTTTAATCAAGCCTTGTTCTAAAATTTTCATTAAGCTACTTTTGTCCCTTTATAAGCTCTTCATTACTGTTTTCTTATCATAAGCTCATATTAAGCTCTTTCAGTCTCTAAGCTGAAATTGAGTTTTAATTAGTCTAATTCCTACTTAAAATCTTAAAATCCAGCCTAATTTACATACCTTTGCTATTTGGACTTTGAAGTTTTATGGAAGTTTGACCAGTCATGGAAGGGTCAAAGATGGACTTTTACTCCTAGCTTATTCATAAGCTAGGAGAGCTAGTAGATAAGCTCTAAGAGCAGTTTATGCTTCTGTTTAGCTGAGGAAATTTGTAAGTTTTCATTTATGTCTTTAAAATTCTAGTGTAATTTACTTATTTGCTTATTATTAGCTTAATCATCTATCTAGTTGCTTATTTGTACTGATTTCTACTTAGTTGAGCTTATTAATCATATTTAGGCATCTGTTTTTAGCTTTTATAGTCTTGCTTTAAATATTTTACTTTTTGTCTTAAATATCATAAAAAAAAAAAAAAAATCTTAGCATAATCATTAGAACTTAATTTCCTGCTTATTTGCTTATTGTTATTTGATATTTAGGTTGGTAATAAGCTATTTATTATCTGGTAATTAAGTTTGGTTCACTAAAATATGATTTCATAAGCCTAAATTGAATCTGTCATTTTTTTAAGGAGTGTTTGGTTTAGAGTAGTTTGACCTTTTATAGTCAAAGTTTCTTGGTGATTTTGCTTTGGTCAGTTTTCATATCATATTTGATTAGGAATTAATCAAGTTTGTAGGTTTAGTTTGAGCATAATTTCATTTTGAGCCTTGTTATGTTTGCCTGTGCACCAGGGCAATTTCTCTTTGATTTTCACTAGTGTAAAATTTGCTCAAAGCCCTTAAGGCTTGGATTTTGCTTGTATTATGTTTATACACACTCATTTGAGTGTGTTTAAGGTAATGGTATTCACTAGGTTAGCCTGCACCCTTTGTCTTTGTGGTACTGCCAACTGCATCAGCAGTACTAAATCAGTTAGTACTGCTGATTCTTAAGCCCCAATTTAAGCCATCAATGTTAGGATTTAATAGCTTATCTTTAAGCATTTTATATATTAAGTTATATTTAATTTAGATTAATCTTAAATCCTTATTTCCTAGCTTATTTTCCTAGCTTAATTTTGCTGTCAATTGTCATTCAAAAACTTAAAAAGCCAAAAACAGTAGTAATAAAAGTTAGCCTTTAAGTTTTAAATCTTAAGTTGTAGTAACTGTTTTTATGATTTGGATTCATAGTCTAGAGGTAGGTTATTAAGTTTCTAAAAGCTCAGCTTCTATTTTGGAATTTTAAGCATTTTAGCTCATTTGGTTTTTGAGGATTTAAGTGTTTTTCCTGAGTTTGCCTACTTGATCCCCAAATTTAGTTAGCTTCTAGTGTTTCCTGTTTAGTTAGCTTATCATTTCTAATTCATACACATTATAAGCTATCTAGAATAGCTTTTGGTTTTCAATTTGAGCTTATATCAAGCTTTGTGCAAGCATTTAAGTAAAAATAAGCTCAAATGCCTCCTTACTGAGGACAACTTATTGAGAAGCTCTTTTAGAGCTTATCTTTGAGTTTCAGCCCATAGTGCTTTTGTTAAAGTTGATCTCCCCAGTTTATTCTACAACTTTGGTCTTTTGAGTTTTGAATTTTAAGCTGTTTTTAACTTCACCTTATTTTAAGGCTTATTTGGACTAAGTTTGTTGTCGGGGTGGGACCTCAGGGACCATTCTTGTAATTTTTCTGTTTTAGTTGTTTCTTAGTTAATCCTTGCTTGTTAAATGCTTTAGCCCCGTTAGCCCTTAAGACTTTTACACAGTTAGTCCCTAAGTTAGTTTTTAATTAGTTTTATTTAGTCTTAATTAATAATTAGGGTTAGGTTTTAATTAGTTTAATTAAACTTTATAAAAGATAAAAATTAGGGCGTTTTTTATTTTTAGAAAATTTCTGTACACTTTCTTTATTTAGGTGTAAATTTTAATAAAAATTTTAGAGCTTTATTAATAGCTTATGATTTTAAATTTTTTAATTAGTTTAAATTTAGAAAAATCATATCTTTTAAACTAAAAAGCCAAAATATTAATTTCTTTTCTAAAATTTTCTTTTTACATATTTTACTAGGAAAAAAATATAAGTCAATTATTTTCAAATTTTTTATTTTTAGATTTAATTAGATTTAAATAGTTTTTAAGTAATAATAAATTAAAAATAATAAAAAAAAATTTTTTTCTTTTTCCTAAATTTCTCTTATCCTAATTTAGGGAGTAAGTAAATTAGTTTGCAATCTTAAGGTTTAATTTTAGTTTATTTGCTTATTAGTCGCGTTTTACTTGTTTCCCGTATTAGTTTGATTGTTTAATTGTTTTTAATTATCCATTTTAGTCGTTGCTATAGATTATCAAATCATTCATTTGCTTATTCAAATCATAATCCGGACTTAAACGAGGATTCAATTTCACTAGTCGTTGGGAAAATGACCTGGGTGATCATACTTACCTGGTAACATACATATATTATATATTTTATATATTATTTTTGTAGATCTTGACTCTTTACCTTGGTCAAGGGTGAATAGTTGGAATTTACCTAAGTAATATTATTATTATATATTTTATAGGTACGTAAAACTGCAATCAGTTTTTGGCGCCGTTGCCGGGGACTAGTGTTAAGATTCCTTCGTTTTGTGTTTGTTGATTTGGTTTGAAGATCCTTTCGTCCTCGAAAGTTTCATTTTTGTTAAATTTTTCAAAAATCCAAAAAAATCATAAAATATAAAAAGTAAAAAATATTTTCCTTTTCTTTTTAGTATAAGTAAAAGATAAAAAAAAAAAAAAATCAAAAATCAAAAATTATAAAAAAAAAATTCATAAAAAAATATATAAAAAATAAACAAAGTTGGTAAAAGTAACACCAACAAATAATAAATTCAATTGAGGTATTATGCATAAATAAGATATCCGGTGAATTTAAAAAGTTCCCAAATCCGAACAAAGATTCAAAACTTGTCAGTTGTACACTTACGAGAAAGTCTCACTAGAAGCAATTTTTAAGAGCTACCGTGATATGCCGGGGATTTGAGTTAACGAATCTCTCGTTTTGTGTTTGTTGATAAGATTTGAAGATCCTTTCGTCCTCGAAAGTTTCATTTTTGTTAAAAAAAATTTCAAAAAAAAAATCATAAAATATAAAAAGTAAAAAATATTTTCCTTTTCTTTCTAGTATAGCTATCATATAAAAAATACAAAAAAAATCTATAAAAAATAAAAAATTGTCCTTAAAAAATAAAATAAAATAAACAAAGTTGGTAAAAGAACACCAATAAATAATACTCTCAATCGAGGTATTATCATTTCCGATGAACTTGGAATATAGTTCCCAAATCGAACCAAAGATTTAACACTTGCCATTTGTGTCTCTACGAAATACGGCTCACCTTAAAAAGCAATTTTTAAGAGCTACCGAAAAAGAAAAAAACGTAAGTTGATTATTTGGTATTTAAGTTGACTCTCGATTTCCTCTGTTATAATAATATGTTAGTTTAAAGAATCGAAAAAACACCACAAATAAATTTCCTTTCCTTCTTACGACATTTAAATTCTTTCTTCTATTTAGATGGAATTTTTTGTCAACAATGCATTTGTAAATCTTGTGGTAAAGGTGCTCATTACGGTTATAATTGTCCACCAAAAGATCCGATCATTTCTAAACCGGAGCCATGCAATCAAACCATTAATGAAATTCCACAAACTTTACCAAGTTTAGATCCGTCATGCTATTCATTACCTCATGTTTCAAAGCCTAACTTTGTTGATAATTCTCCAAATTTTTCTTACCCACCTCCACAACCCCAGTTTGAGACTTACTTGTGTGAGTTATGTGGAAATAATGCTCATTATGGTTATGATTGTTCACCACAGTTCCCGTTTGTCTATGAACAAGAGCCGTATTACAATCAAAACTTTAATGATAATTATTTTCCACAAAATTTTCAGAGTTATTCTCAACAATATCTTTGTTGTGCAAATTGCGGGGGTCCTCATGAAACTTTTCAATGTCAACCAATGAATGAAGATTATTGTGAGCAAAATTCTTGCTATTATCCTAATTCTTCCGGTTTTGACCACCCACAACCCCCGCAAGACTCCGTCGATCATCAAGGAATTCTACAAGTCCTTAATAAAATGGAAGAAAAACTTGAAGAAATAATAAGAGATCGAAGAAAGAAAATAGAGGATATGAGTATCGAGGAAATGATGCATGAACAGCAATTGGTCGATAGAGAGATTAAGGAAATAATAAATGATTTGGGTTATAAAAGATTTCGAGGCGAGGAGATTGATGAAGAATACGAGAGAGATTGTGAGATTAGAATTCGAAAACTTAAGCAAGATTTTAATATATGGGGAAGCGAAGTTCGAAAAAAGGAGCAAGCTTACGAAGAAGAAAAGTATTCTGCTGCCTGTCGTTACATGCTTTCTGTTACTTGTGATGACGAGGATGATTCTATTCCTTTAGGAGATATTATTGCTCGATATTCTACGTCTAAAGCAATCACACCCGACTTACCGATCGAGGAGTCCGAGAACTCTCTCATGATGGGGGATGAGCATCTCGACACTATTCCGACAACGGAATCGGACGAAGTAATAAAGTCTAGTGTTGAGAACCTTGTCCCAATCCCAAGTGAGTTCGAGGATATTTCCGACGATACGTGTGATGTGCCTAATTGTTATAATAATTGTGTTAATGTTGAGTCCGATTTTGTAGAATCTTTGAGTAACCGTGATACTTCGATTATTTATTCTTCTAAGATCGACCCTATTCTCGAGGAGTTCGCCGGTGAACTTACTCATATTGCTCCAATTCCACCAGGAATTGTTGAAGCCGATTTTGATCCAAATGATGATACTTCAAGTGATGATGATTCTTTTGAGAACATCAAGTACATTGATGCATCACTTTCCTTTTCAGAACTCGATAGTTTAGAAGAAGTGAATGATGTTAACCAAGAAGAGAAAGAGTTTGATTTAGAAGACATTCTTCAAATCCAAGACGTTATTCTTCGTGAGAAATTATTAAACGTCCATCGTCTTATTTCTAAAATCGAATCTTTGAAAGATAACCCTACTCCGGATCATGTGCTCGAGTCTCCTTATCCATTTCCTATTCCCATCATGGATAGTGATTCGTCCGAAACTTCTCTTTTTTTTCGGATAATTCTTTACCCGAATTCAAGTCTTTTAGCGATCATACGGAAGAGACGAGAAGTGGCAGTACCACTACTCATGCTAATTACTCTCTTCCTGAATATGAGTCGTTTCATTTTGATAATCCATCATTACCTCGTCCTTCTCCAGAACCACCGAATGTTTGTCTTGATATGCTTTATAATGATGAATCTTTTGAACCAGGAGAAGGTGAAAATATAGTTTCCTTCGATAAGTTCATCGAGGCAACATGAACGGTTTCCTGAATCTACGCAGTCGTTTGTTGTTGGTTTCGTACGCCATTCTTGGTGGGTGGCATAGCAACAAAGATACATATAATCTGCTTTAGCCTTCGAGTTTACCAACGTATCGTAGTCCTTGGTAGGATAGACAGAGATCTCAATACTCGGAAGTACTTGTAGATTAGGTGTCTTTCACTTCTGCAGTTCTTTAATAGTCTTTCCGTAAAGCTGTGTACCAAGAGATCGATTACGCGTATATCCGCAGGGGCTACAGCTTCAGACCATAGGACAGTGGAGCTTTTGCAATGCATGTGCATAGTACGAGCAGCTTCCATAAGAGTTCAGTTCCGTCTTTCGACAACGCCGTTCTGTTGTGGAGACCGAGGTACGCTCGTTTCATGAGAAATACCAACACTCTCAAACCATCCGTCGAGAGTCTTATTCACAAACTCCGTTCCATTATCTGTTCTGACGAAACGAACAGTTGCATTAAGGGTCGTTGAGTCTTCACAATAAAACTTCTCAATCACTTGAGGAGTTTCATCCTTTGACCAATGGAATTCTTACCCATCAATTTGGTGTTATCACCAACTTTCAACCAAAACATACTTCTTTCCGTTGATACTTTCTGTTCTCATTGGTCCGCAGAGGTCCATATGTAGAGTATGGAGAACTTCAGTATTGGTTTTTTCTGCCTTTAGTGGGATGTGATGCTTTCTTGCTTTTACATAGTGACAAGATGGACACAAATGGGTCTTTGTTCATATTTCGGCCTTGGGTAAACCTATGACAAGAATTATTCGAGACAATTCGTTCAAAGTCCCGAAATTCAGATGATTCAACCGACGATCGCCTATAACCATGACTTCGTTGAAGAGGCTTTTGTAAGCAAGCAAACTGGTGAAGCTGACATCATATCATTCAGTGAGATGGAGTACAGATTTGGTTGTCCGTAACATTTGAGTAGGATCCACCATTTCGTAGTTGGCGGATGTGACATGAAATGTGTAATGAATGCAACTTCTAAAACCTCCATCACAAAACTGTCCTACCGAGAATAGATTGTGCTTGAGTCCTTCAACATGTAGGAACTTTGTGAGATGATGTGTCACCCAGTTATATCACCATTAGCAATGATCGCGGCATATTCTCGTTGCCAATCTCAACAGTCAATGAAACTTTGTCTACATAGTTTGTTAAGAGCGACGATCACCGGTCATATGTTCTTGGAGCATCAGGCAATCCTGATACCATAGACAATCTGTACTACCTGCGGTGACACAACATTTATGGTGGTAGATGCCCTGAAGGGTTCCGGTTAGTTAACAATCAAAAATACCAGAGATCCCTTTGGAACCTGCCTTTCGATCACTAATTTATGGTCATTAAACCTAGAGACATAGTTATATGGGAGGCTAAACTTAGCACTCGGGGTAGTGCTAATGCATTCGTAGGGTTCCATGATCCTAGTTAAAGGATACTTCTCAAATAATGAGAAATGCCTTCCAGTGGGCTGCCACTGAGGCTTGTTATTAGCAACAGGTTTGCTAATGGGTTTCCAGACTCTCTTAATGGGTTTCCATTCTTTCTTGGGTTGGCGTTTAAAACGCTTAGTCTGGTGGGGTTTAACATTCACAGAACCATCATACATTAACCAACATTCAGTACTGATTAGCAATAACCAAAGATTGTTACATGCAGCAAAAACATTGTTCAACTTGAAACCATGAAACAGAATGTTTAAAAAGAAATTAGAATCACACGATTCTTTTTTATCAAAGTCCTATGGTGGGCTTCTACTTCCTTGCATTCGCACTCTTAAAGGCAAAGAATATGATCCGAGGGCTCTCTTAGGCAAGTTTTGCTGGCTCCAGAGTGGTTTTAATCCTTAAGGTCATAGGCACACAACACGTTAGTTTGCTTCTTAGGATGCACTACTGGTTTTTGAGTTGGTTTGAGTGAAGGTCTGGGAGGTTCACTGAAAGTTACTTGCTTCTTCTTAGGTAACGGGGTTGGTTTGACCCAGTTAGCACGTTTGGGTGGTGGAATATACTTAGAACCTAAGTTGTACATTCCTGGAGCAAGCACTTTGGGTGTCTCAGAGGTTGAAGGTACTACTACTGTTTTTTCCTGTCACTTGGGGCTTTCCAGCTTTGTATTTCAGCAGTTTAGGCACTAAGCTTTCTGTGTTCGCAGTTGTGAGTGGAGTATTCGCCTGTGACAGTTCATCATACCGTCTTTTCAGACTCACGTTTTCTACCTTAAGGCCATCTAGCTGAATCCTAAGGGAGGTAATCATATCTTGCAACTGAATTCTGTCAGTTTCTAACGCCTGTTGGTCACAGCTACCTTCAGTGGAACCTACATTCAACATTCTCGTGATGTTGATCTGAGTTTCTAAATTCCTGATAGTGTCATCTTTCCCTTGAAGCTGCTTTCTTAACTTGTTAATTTCAAAAAATTGCATTGGAGGCACTGGATGTGTCTATGCACTGTTATAGTTTTGAAATTTAGTTGTAAATCAATCTGTTCTTTTGTAAATGAGGGAAGTTTCTAAAACGTTTCTCAGATCAATGACCATTTTTGGTTGTTTGAAAACTTCGCTTCAAGTTCAGAACTTTTTTTTTAAACTGTGTTCCCTATGATGCAGTCTTAATATCTTCGCAAGGCATTCGAACTAGGGGGACAACACTATCGGAAGTAATACACTATAGAGCAGATATCTTTTCCTAAACAATCAGCAATTTTGCAGTCATTTTTTATTAATAGATTTTTTCTTCTTATGGTTTCGTTCTTGTTATCAAGAACACATTGTTAATACTCTGTTCAAAGTCATCAAAAATCTGTCCAAAATTATCTTATCTCGTTGAAAAATGGTATCATTAGCAGTTGGATAATTGTTTTTTGAAATGGACGTAAATAACTGGTACCAGTTGTTGTTCGACAAAACTGTTTTGCATAATCAAAACACATTCAGAACTAGTCTGGGTTTTTGTGTTGTTCTTTCTTTTTGATACGCTTCAAATGAAGAAAAGCAGCATTAACATTTCGAGACGGCCAGACTTGACTTGGAGGTCGACTTTTATGAACGTATGAGTGGACAGGTCCTATTTGGGTTACTAGTTTGACTAGCACGTTCATTGGCAGGAAGCCAATATGCCTGTTCACGGGACAGTTCCTGTTGAGGAACAAACATAAGGGCGTTTAGCTTCTCATAGAAGCCATTCGCGGGTCGAAAATGCCTGTTTTTCATTCATTTGTTCCATGCTAACAACTTGTTGAACATGGAACTATCAACTATCCATATACTAAGGGTTGGTGAGTAAGATGCAAAAGGGTATCAGCAATCTACAAAGCGAGTTGAGCCACGCTTGGCCATATTAACCTAGACCTGGGGTTACGGGTACCTAGGAGGTCCTTGTGCAAGTCAGCGGTTGCCTTTTTTGGTTTCTTAAAAAGCATAGGAATAGTTTCTGTTGGCATGTTAAATCTTTGCAATATATCTCTTGCAACTTTGTTAGCATTCTTTAAACAAACGATTTCATCAAGATAACTATCTGCTAGATCCTTTTTCTCAGATAAAATCTTTTCTTTTTCAGATTGTAAAAATGCAATTGATTTTTCTTTTCCTGAAGTAAGTGTGGATTATGCAATCGTTTTTCTTGCACAGTTCAGCGTTACGCTTTTTTCGCTGAATCACTAGGGCTTGTGCCAGGTCTAACTTTGTGTTCAAGATCAGAGTTTGACCTTTTGGGTATCTAGAAGATATATTCTTGCTTGCATGAGGAAAGATCATTTTTTAAGTGTCTCGACTTACTAAGCATTTTTTCTTGGTTAACATTAGCAAGTCCGTCTAGTGGGTTTGCCAATCAGTTAGATGGCAATCATAGAAACTTTATCAGAAGTGTCAGCAGCTACCAGTCTGGCAAACATTTTGGGCTTCGGTTGTCAAGGAAGATATGATGATACGGGAACGTATTATCATAAATCTCAGTTCTCAGATTCGGAGTCTAATTGTTGTCATGGGGCTATCCTCCTGACTCAAACTGATAATCCACATTCTCAAATTTGGATTGTCATTGGAGTGTACCTCATTGCTTGTCTGTTGGCTGCACTCGTGGATGAAAATGTTTGGCCAGGAAAGCAATAGCAAGATTTGGGTCCTTCATCCAAGTCTGAGTCTAAGCTTCCTATGATTGGCTTGAAACATGTTTGTGTAGTTAGTGCAGGAGGTTGACATAAGGTGCGGTTGCATCTCCTCATCAGAGAGGAATGCTGCTGCTTAAGCATCCAAACACTTCTCCTTTCTCTTTAGCTTCATCAGTAAAGCTTTAGCTTGAAGTACATGAGAGTCCATCTTTCTCTTGGGTTCTTTACACTGCCTAGCAACATTGTCCATTCTCCTATGCTGTTGTAACATATCACCTTCTGCCTCTAGAACCTGTATTACCGACATTACCTGGAGCTTTCCTTCTGATTGGTTCAGTAACATGTGACCATCATGCACGTAGCATTGAGTCCTTGAGTTGGAGAAGGTCTGAGCTGATTTGTTGGTTGGTGGAAACTATTTGGAAACCAGTTATGAGGTTTGCAATCTGAGTCCATAGTGGCCATCTAGCGTTCATTCGGAGACTGCGCAAGTAGGTTGAGGACTGGAGTTGAGGGTGATGATAAGAGTAGGTGCAGATGTGGGTGTGAGCAACATAGGCCAGTGGTCAAACAATACTTGTTGACTTGCATCCTGTTTCTGAGTGTCTTTTTGGCATGAGATAGTAGGGGGATTGAGATGAGTGTAAGATTGAAATAAGTGTGGTTGAGATATCATGTTATGCTTGACATTAGTCACATACTTTACCCCATAGGCTGGAAGTTTGTTGCACAAAAATTTAGTGTTCATCGATGAGTAGGGATTTCAAGCTGAGTATCTTCATATCATTCACAGCTTGTGGAAACGCACAAAGTAGTCTGAATGGACTCATTTCCAATTGCACGAAGAGTTCATACTCATCAAAACTGATCTTTTCCCCACCCCCCCCCCCCCCATTCCTTTGTTGAAGAGGTCTACTACTGATCCTTGCATATGCATTTCCACATGTATCCCAAATACTCCTTTGCAGTGCTTGTCGATTGAGTATTGTAAGATGTGTCGGGAAGACCTTGACTGAGATGATTTTAGCTTGATTATTAGCCATTTCGAGCTTGTTTTCTTCATCCATTGAACTAAGAGTCAAAGCTTCTTCCTAGGTGCGGCATAACAGTAGATTAGCAGGTGAGGATCAGTGGAACCATCGGGTGAGGTGTAGGTCCATTCTGGATGGATTTCCATATCAGCTTGCCATTGGGTTTGCCTCGAATGTACCTGTGTATACGAATCTTCCATGATTCGTAATCATTTTCAACCAACATTGGTGGACGAGTATCGGTGCCAGCAGCATTTGTTTCTTCATTGGTTGCCATTGAATAACGTTGTTTATGAATGATCTGATCTTAAGTGATTGATGATTGATGACTTGGTGTGAGGTTTGTGATTTTCGGGTAATTTTTAAACAGTAAAATGCAGTTTTGAGGGCCTAAATGACTCCGAATGGCCAAAAAATGACAGGGCTCTCGCTCGAGGAGGAAGAGTCTTGACCGTTGGGCCGTTTTCGAGCTGGTATAAAAATTAGGAAATAGACACAAATTTCTTTTTTGCTTGTTCGGTCAAAAAAATTCTAGTTCGATGTATAGTTTGAACGTCTCGTTCGATTGCCTGTTCGAACACCTTGTTCGATTGCCTGTTCGATTGCTTGTTCGATCCCCTTTTTTTCTTTTTTTTTTATTTTTTTTTCTTTAGTTCGAACGCCTTGTTCGGTCGCTTGTTCGATCCATACCTTGAATTCCCACTAGTTCGAAACCCCTCGTCATCCCCTTCGTTCGATCACTTCGTTCGAACCCCTCGTTCGATCGTCTTGTTCGAACGTCTAGTTCGATAGGCTTGTTCGATCCCTTCGTTCGATCCCCTCGTTCGATCGCTTGTTCGATCCCTTCGTTCGAACACTTGTTCGATCGTCCTTGTTTTCCACTCGTTCGATCGTCCTTGTTTTCCACTCGTTCGATCGTCACTCGTTCGATCGTCCTTGTTTTCCACTCGTTCGATCGTCCTTGTTTTCCACTCGTTCGATCGAAACAGCAAGAACTCGTTCGATCGCTACGTCTTTTTTTAACACTTTTCGACCTAAACAACAAGAACAAGGAAAAACACGAGTTAGTTGGTTGCTAACAGAGGTTTGAATGATATTAGATTAAACATACACCATCTTTGAATCAAGAATCAAAAACAAACAAATAATCATAAACCCCTTTTTTTTTCGAAATCAATAACAAAAAAAAATACAAACCAAATCAATACATCAATCTTGTAGGCTCTTGATACCAATTGTAGGATCCCTAGATCATTCCATGTATGAAGCACAAGATCAATGGCACAAAAGATTTAAACAATGAAGAACTTTTGATTGAAAGAAACAAAAAAATTGCTACAAACCCTTAATATGAAAAATGAAATGGAGAAGCTAACCTAATTTTGACTAAACTAGGTGTATTTATACTAATAAGGATTTGCCTTTGAGGGCTTTCTTTTGGGTTTTTACATCTTGGCCGTTCTACATAATAACATTAAATAACATAGTCTTTCGAGCTAGACTTTTGTCTTGTAACTTCGAGTGACCGAAGCTTCTTTGTTTGGGTCCATTTATGTGAACCTAACAAAAACACCCCTTTAAATTTTGATTTCTCATTTTTACACTACCAAAGTTTGAATTAAGCTAGGAAAAATAAGAACAGATAAAGCATTAAGCAATAAAGGACAATTAGCTAAAAATTTTTAGAAATTAAGCACTGAATTAAGCTGAACTGAAACAAGCAGTTATAAAAGGAAAATGGACAAATTTGCATAAAGAAACTTTAACTGAAATTTCATAAAACTTAAAAAAATTACAAGATTTTAAAACTTAAAAGACAATAAAACTAAAACATAAGCTTCAAAATTTTAAGCTAAGCTACTCCTAAAAGCTACACTACACTAGATAAGCTATTCTACTCCTAGATGGTTCTTCAGACTTGTGCTTCTTCTTCTTTATATAAGCTGCCAGTTGTGCTTCTTGTGTGAGAGATGTCTTCAAAAACTTCTCTTGTGCTTTTTTAAATCAATCCCAGCCATAGAAATGGCCTTGGAGCCCAATCCATAAATCTTGGCCATTGATAAATTTTTGGCGCCCAATATTCACATGGATTGCCAACGTGTCGAAATATACAACTGGTAAGTCACATGGGTTGTGGGGTTAGGGATGGTGATGGATTTGTCTGGGGTGAGGTGGGGTTGAAGATTGATGGTGATGGGGTTTTTGGGGGGTAAAGGTGGGAAAGGGTTTATTGTTTGACTGGGTTAAAAAAATAACGGGTGTATGGTTTAAGGATGGATGGCAACTTTGGCCCCTTATCTCGTATAGTTATGTTACACCACAGTCCTTGTGGTGAAATAAGTTTGGGAATTTAACAACTTCAGTCCCTGAAGTTGTATACGACTGTTGCACCCACAGTCCTTGGGGACTAACGACATAAAGGTTAAGGGTGTTGTGGCCTTAACGGTTGTTATAAGGGATTGGGCCTAATTTATTTGTTTTGGGTCGTGCTTATATTAAAAGGATTTTGGGCTTATTTGGTCTTCATGTAATACCTTAATGGGCTGACCTGACCCATTAGATGGGTGCGGGTTGGCCCATTAAGTATTTCTTCTGTTTTGGCTTTGACTTTGACTTGTTGACTTTTGGGTTGACTTTGACTTTGACTTTGTCTTTTCCACGCTTTTCCATTCCGTGCTCGGTTTTGTCCGTTTTGGCTTGATTTTTCGTCCTTTTGTCGATATCCGTTTCCTGCACAATATAAATGAAAATATACAAATACGATGTATTTTTGGTACCTTTTTGGTCATTTAAGTACGATTTTACTGGAAAATGATATGTGTAATTAAGCACATACCAAAATCCCCCATACTAAAATATTGTCATGTCCTCACGCAATGCTATAAGTACACACTTAAGAAAACTAAGAATCTCAATCCCTCTCGACTAATAACCTCAAAAAGTTGCTAAGTGTTCATCAATGGGAATTAAAGAATCATTAGTTTTGAAAAGCCTAGTTTTTTGCCATTTTTTAAATATATACACTTATTCTCACACATATTTTTTTTTTCTTTTCTCATTTTTTTGTATTTTTCATTTTTCTTCTTATTAGCAACTAACTAACACGTTTGATTTTCGTTATTTTTATAACTTTTAGGGTCATAGAACAAGAAGCGCCTATAGAATAATCTATAGATGTCAAAAGGATAAATTCATCGTCCTCGATTTTTCACTTGTCCAACTAAGCTTAAAACGAAATCACCGTTAAATACAATAATAGATGCTAACACTACTCATATTTATAACTTGTGAACTTTTTCACTCCCGACAATTATTATATATATGGTGAATGTGCCATTTCGAATTTCAACCATGGATCAATGTTTTGCAAAATTTCTATGCTTCGTTCACCCGAGATAATGAGTTTGAAGGCAGGATCATCCCATGTAGCAACTTATCGTCTCGGCACATACCCAAACTTGCCGGCTAAATGACCAGGGTTTTGACAACCCACAAAGACAGTATCGGGACTCACGGGACTTGGTTTCAATAAACTCTTAGGTTCCGTTTACAAATAGCTTATTTAATGAATAGTCTTAGTTTGAAGCTTATTTAAATTTAAAAAAAAGATTTCTCCCTATATTTATTTAAATCATATTATAGCACTTAAACGATTAACATTGCCATGATACCATTGAAATCCTCCGACCTCTTTGAAGGCTGCAACACGGTTGTCGAAGCCAGCAAGATGCAGCAAATTTTTATCAGTCTCGATTATTTTATCACTATGGGCCTTTTTTAGAAGCATGCATATCGGTTGTGACGCCGCAAGATGCAGCAAAACTTTTACACAACTTAAAACGAAATAGTCTTAGTTCAAAAGCATATTTAAATTTAAGAAAAAGAGATTTTCCCTATATTTATTAAATCACACTTAACATTAATATAATTATACTTATACCCTTTAAACGAAGGAAATCTTTGACCTTTTTGAAGGCTGCAACATCGATTGTGAGCCGGCAAGATGCAGCAAACTTTTATCAGTCTCGGATTATTATTCTTACTATGGGCCTTCTTTTAAAGACTGCAACATCGGTTGTGAGCCGGCAAGATGCAACAAACTTTTATCAGCCCACAGTTTATATTATTAACATGACACACATTTTTTTCACACTTTATATTACCACGATATAGAGAAAATTTCGTTTTGAAAAATTTAAGTATAAATTTAAACTAAGACTAAAAAGTTTAAAAATGTTGAATTAAAAAGGACTTTTAAGTGATAAAACCACTAACTGGTCTAATTTTCGAAAAGTGCACGTACATTAGTCGGTTAGAAACTTCGGGGAGGAAAAGCCACAAATTACACTTATGAGCTCTTAAGATTTCCAACTAATCCTTGTTTAGCATGAAACTTATATTTAACACTGTCATTTTTCGTTTTTCGCAAATTTAAAATCCGCGAATGCTTAGTTAAAAGGTAAAGGAACAAAGCTAAGAGCTCAACACGCTCGATCGAGTCAAAATTTATTCTTATTCTACCTAGCAGGAAAGTTAAATACTGTGACAAAACAATTATTTTATTTTTGAAAATTTTTAAAATTTTTCATTTTTTCATTTTTTTTGGATTTTTGGTGGTAAAAAAGGATTACGTGAAAACAACGACTGCAGGTACAATCAAATTTATAGATCCCCCATACTAGAACAACACATTTTCCGCAATGTTTTAAGAAGGGACTCCACGTAAATCTAAAGCCGTTTATTAATTATGCTCAAAGATAAACGTTAGTCGATAAGATCAAGGATATCGGATTCCCAAAAGCATGGATTAAAGATTGAGTGATCGATGGACAAAACCACGAGCACGAGAGTCTTCATAATCCGGGGCAATCCTGGACAATAAAACACAAACCACAAAACACGAGAAAGAAAGAGGCGAGCCTCCTCACAACACACTTATTTATTAATACTACTACTATTAGGATTAAAATGGAAGCAAAGTGTCAATCACTGGACAAAGGGTGGGTTGGGTGGGTAAAAGTCTAGGCATAAGAACATAGTGTTCAGAAATATCACCCACCACTTTGGCAGTCAAAACTCCCGTATCAGGCTCAATTTCATCATCATCCGGTGGTTTTACAGGAGGACGAGGGAATGAAGGAACATCAAAATGAAATGACTCTTTTTCAGGAAGTGAGGGGGAATCATTGCTAAGCAATTCCTCAAGGAAAATGATATCCCCTTCAGAGTCATAGTCATCATTCTCAATGCCCGGTGGCATCGAGTCATCCGGAGTAAGAAATAAATTGATCTCCTCCATAAGAGAGTCACTATCCTCAACGAGGATAGGAGATGGAGAGAAAGATTTGATTATAGCATCAGAATATTCATAATTAAATTCTTCCGGAGGTTAAAGAGATGAATTACCATACAATAATTTCTCAACAAGATAAACGTCTTCCTCAGGATCAAAGTCGGCTTTATTAATTCCCGGTGGAATTAAATAAATATGAGTGAGTTCACCGAAGAACTCCTCGAGAAGAGAATCAAACTTAGGAGAAGAAATAATCAAAGTGTCTCGATTAAGCAAGGATTCTATAAGATCAGACTCTGCATTAAAGTGATGTGGATCTATCTTAGTAGAAATGATATTTTCATTAGAAAGAGGATTCGAAATTTTTTTGAAATTTTCTTTCGAAATGTCCTCATCAGAAAATGACTCGTCGTCACCAGAGGAAAATCGTTGTCAGCATCAAAGAGAGGATTAGAGATAGTTGTAAAATCATCAAAAACAGTGATCTTGTTGAAAATATAGGATGTGAGCATGTGGGTCTTCTTTATCGTGTCCAAAAAATTGCTGTTTTTTGAACAAGGTTAAGTCAGACCATCTTGATTCTCAAAATTGATTGCGTTGATCTCGGGAACAAACGATTGCATCCTCGTATCCCTCGGGTTTCTCTTCGAGCAATTGAGCCATAGTACATTATCTTTCCATCGTAACTTACGGGAGGATTGGGTTTCTCAAGATTTGGTGAATCAACAGAAGTTTGTCCGGATTTGGTTGTTGTCGACAATTATGGGCTTGAAACGAGTGCGCATAAGCACAAAATAGAAAATATAAACATAAAATTTATACTAATTTTTTTGGTTTTTCAATGATTTAATCACAATTGAATTTTAACGGACAATGAAGATAAGACAATTCAACCAAATAATCTACTTACTTCATTCGTAGCTCACAAAAAAGAAATAAACGCACAGTGAGCTGGAGGAGTAGGAGATAGCGCGAAGCTTACTTCTCCTTGTCGTCGTAGTTCCTTGGAACAACCCTCCCTTATACCCACTTAATAGTTTGTTTAATCTTTTCAAGGTAGCCCGAACGTCGTAAGATACACAAATGGCCAGTTTTTAAAAAATCATTTGTTCGAGTTTTGGTAGCCAACAAGTACACGCGGAAGTTGTTATGATGAAATACCTCAGTTGAGAATATTATATAATTAGTTATTTTTAAATAAACCAATTTGAGAATTTATTTCCTTATTTTAATGGACAATGTATTTACATTTATTTGGTTTTTTAATATGATCAATTATACAATAAAAGAAACAAAAAAAAAATATTTTTTGTACTTTTTATGTTTTTATAAAGAAAAATATTCAAAAAGAATCAAAACGCTTCTTCAAAACGTAACGATAATTCTTTTTCAACAAGCCTCCACGGCAAGCAGGCAGCCAAAATTATTAATGAGCTTTAATGATGACCAAAGGGGAAGTTGATATATGCTTTAGCATATTGAGCCCGAAGCTCCCTGTGATTGAGAATTATAATGAGCTTAATGATGGACCAAAGGGGAAGTGAGATTGATTTTTCCTCAAATATATGTTGAAGATGGACGATTCCTTCACATTTTCATTCGGATACACGGGGGGGGGGGGGGGGGTATGGGGGGGGTTGGCGCGGGGGGGGGGCGTCCCCTTCTCCCCGTTTCTTCTTCTTCTCCACCTACCCCGAGGTTTCTCCTTTATATTGCTACACCACCAGGTAGTGGCTGATTACTATTCTTTGAACCTAACCCTAGCAATCTCCACTTAGAGCTTGTAGTCATCTTCAGTCGGTATGGAACATTCCATGTGCTTTAAATGTTTTATCCAAACATTATAAAAGCCCCGATTGAGATTTTCTTTTCCATTTGCTTCCCCATGGACGAATTAATTCGGGGTCGAGTCAAGCTCGTGACTCGGTTAACAAAAACAAGCATTTCTATCTTCTTATCTATTTTCTAAACAATTAATGAGAGGGGACTTGCCTTTCCTTTCTCGTGTTTCGTGTTTTGTGCTTTGTGGTTTTATGTCCAGGATTACTTGGATTTTGAAGACTCTCGTGCTCATGGTTTGTCATTTATTCTAGCTTCATATCCTCGCTTTCATTTAGAGAATCCCATATCCTAATCTTATCGCTTAACCCTTTAATATCCTTGAATTATGCCTTGAAAATTAGTATGGGGGTATTATTAAAAATCACATTGAGAACAATGTGTAGCTTTAAAATGGGGGGGATCTATCGATTTGATTATACCTGCAGCCGTTGTTCTCACGTAACCCATTTTTCCACCAAAAATACGTGATTTATATGAAAAATAGGAAAAAATTTAAATTTTTATGCATAAAAAAAAGTGAAAAATGTTGTAAAAAAATAAATAAATAATGTAATAAGTGTTTTGGCATAAATATAGGTAAGAACGAGAAATAAATTTTTGACAGCCCGAATCCGTTTTAAACCTTAGATTTTTCCTAACAATTTAACGAGTGAATAGTTTGTGCTAGTCTCCAATTAAGATTTTTAAACATGCTAGACTTGTTTTGTTATTAACGTAAATGAAGACTTGTGCTAAGTCTCATGTAGATTTAAATTGCCGGAGTTAAGAATTTAATTATAGGGCTAAGCATCTGACCTCGTCAATTATCTATATATATAAATAATATATAATATATATATATATAATATATATATATATATATATATATAATATAAGCAAACAATCAACCAAATACCTTTGGCCAAGGATTGGTCAAATGTTCACAAAAATAATATATATACGTAACCGGAAGTAATGATACCCGGGTCGTTATGGTCCCAGACGAGGCTGAAATGGAAAAATCGAGAAAGACGGATGATAATTGATTTTGAATATGAAAGGATAATGATGGGTTTCTAATTTCCTACCAATTACATATACAAAAACGATTAAATAAAACCTAAAAAAAACGAAAGGCAAAATATCCTTTAACCTAAAACGGGCACGAAAAACGAGGGTCAAAAAACCTAAATTTAATTGCAAAATTAAAAACCCTAGAACATATTTAAAAGCTAAAATAGATTCAATAATGACAAGGTCATAACGAAGTTTAAAAAAAAACTAGATTAAAGATTTGTACGTAGAAGGGCAATGCTACTACAGGGCGGGGTCGAGCATAACAATGCTACCAGCAGGAACCACTACTAGCAGCAGGAACAATGCTACCAGCAGGAACAATGCTACCAGCAGGAACAATGCTACCAGCAGGAACCGGTGGTTTAGAAAACCTTGAAAAACATTTTTTTAACTAAAAAAAACTTTTGAAAACAGACTTAACCAGCTTAATAATAACTTCTAAGCTAAAGTTACTAACATGACACCTGAACCCAATGACATTCCTTAATTTTGCCCGTTTTCATACTTAACCCAAACACCCCTTTATAAATAGCTTAAAGGCTGTTTTAGCTTATTAAGAGTGGATTAAACCATGGGATTCAAAGACAGTAAGCTAAACATACATAACAGACATTAATAAGCAAAAATCAACAATAAATAAGCACTGAAGTAAGCTAGAATTCAAAATGACAGTTAACAGGCCATTATTGACTGAAAATTGGTAAAATCTTGCACAATGAAATTTAAACTTATACAAACCTATATTATTAAAAGGCAACTGAACTTCAATAATAAGCATAAATAAGCATAACCAAAAGAAAATAAAGCACTAACAAGCTGTAATTAACAAATTGCTAAAGAAGACTAAAAAATGGAACTTGAGAACTTACCAAGCCTTTTGCTCTAAACAAGGGCAAATAAGCTTTTGAAAGCTCAATCTACAAGCTCCAGCTTATTAGGAATAACATAAGCCCATCCAAATTCGGCTTATCATCCAAAGTACAAGCTGTGGTATTTTTGAGTGGATTTTCAAGTACAAGTATCAAATTTTACTTAGTTTTAATAGACTTGTTAGTGAACATAGCATATTAATAAGCTGTGTTGAAAGAGCTTTTTTTAACACATATAATAGTAATTTAAGCAGGTTGAACCATAAAACGTCAAAAACGGGTATAAAACCTTAAAACTTACAACACTCCATTAATAACATTTTTAAAAAAGAGTACAAAGAACTTGCAATAAACTGTAAATAAGCTGAAAGAAACATAAGAATGACTTAATTTAAAGAAAGATAAAGACTTCTACACTACTTTTTTTACTTTTTTTTTGCTTCGGCTCACATAGCCTCCTATTATACTAAAAGCAAGTCTTTCACAGTAAGCCCTTCTTTTCTTCCATGTGTTTCTTCTCTTTTGTGAGAGACTCAAAGCCCTAATCCCCACCATTGATGATGGTTCTTTTGTCTTCTTTAGAGTCCAATCTCTCAGCCATTGAAGATACTTGGGAAAGGTGAGGGATTGCCAACATGGACTTTATACAGCTGGGGGGAAATAGTAGGGTGGATGAAATGATTTTGGCTAGGGTGTCGAGTGGTTTTGCAGGTGGGAAGTATGGGAAGACATCCGAAGAATGTACCTGGGTTTTTGATGAGCCGGTAAAAGATGGCGTTAATGGGAAAGCAGGGTCATTATTGTCCCCTCAAGTTATATAACTTGAATGTAATCTCTGCCTGGTTTGCAACTTTGACCCTTGTCTTGTTATATTAGTAATACAACTTGAGGTTTTGGCAGTTTTAGTCCCTCAAGTTGTATTTTCTTCATGTGGCTGACTTTTGACTGACTTTGGCTTTGTCTTTTTCATCCCGTGCTTGGTTGGTTGTTTTTGGCTTTCTTTTTGTTCCTTTTCCTATTAATATTATTTAAATATCCGTTTCCTCCTGCACAAAACAAATACAAAACATAACAAATACAATGGTATTTATTTGTATGTATTTTAGTCATTTTTAAGTCCGATATTAATGAGAATGGTATGTGTAATTTAGCACTACCACATTCGAAACTCTTTATTAAGATTTTAAATTGCGAAGAACGAGAAATGATAGTGCTATTTATAAGTCATGACATTACACGTAGATTAGTTGTTTATTTTTTCCTTTACAAGCACATAAGTGTAAATGTGTCTTTTTCTCCATTAGCTTGTTTCACCTTATATATAATTGTTTAATAAATAAGAGTTGTGCGGTTTTTTTTGGTTAAAATTTTAGTTAACAAGAAGTTTTTCTTTAGTTCATGTGATTAGTATGAGTTCACATCAGAATACTTAAATTTGGCATACTATATGTATCAAATTAATAAATATTTTGCTTATTCCTTAAAGATCCTTAGGGTATATGGGATAAGTAGAATTCAATAATAATCCAAGACTGATAAAAGTTTGCTGCATCTTGCCGGCTCACAACCGATGTTTACAAAGCCTTCTAAAAGGTCCCCCAAGGATGTTACCGAGGTCGAAATAATGTTTGCTACATCTTGTCGGAGGCGAGGCCGATGTTGTAGCCTTCTAAAGGACTGAGGTTTAATAAAAGTTGCTTAATTTTTTGTCTTATTTTGTACCTTAAAGAGCCTAAAGAGGGTATATTTGGGTGGTGCAATAAGATTTGGTTCATTCCTTGACTTAAAGAGCCTTAGGGTATATACATGAATGTGCCTTGCTTAAGTAGCCCTAATAAAAGCCAAATTTTGGTTGCCTCGATGTGGACATTAATCTTGATGACATTTGATCTTTTTTAAAAGAACAATGTCATCAAGATTAAAAGTCCACAACGAGGCACTCAAAATTTGGCTTTTATTAGGTTACTTAAGCAGCACCATTCAGAACATATACCCTGAAGGCTCTTTAAGTCATGAATGAACCAATCTTATTTTTCACCATATAGCTTTAGTCTCTTTAAGGTTACAAAATAAGACAAAAAATTAGGCAACATTATTAAACCTATTCCTTTAGAAGGCTACAACATCGGCCACCCTCCGACAAGAAGTAGCAAAAACATATTTCGACCTCGGTAAACTTCCCTTGACCTTTTAGAGAGGCTGTACCAACGGTTTGTGAGCCGGCAAGATGCACAACTATTCTCATCTTGGATTATTATTGAATTCTACTATCCCATAAAACCTAAGGCTCTTTAAAGGAATAAGCAAAAAAATAATTAATGTGATACAATATAGGTATGCCAAATTAAGTAAATCGCTGATTTGAACTCACCTAATCACAAAGAACTAAGAAAACTTTCTATTAACTCATTATTAACCAAAAACCGCACAACACTATTTATTAAACATAAAATAAAGGTGAAACAGCTAAAGGAGAAACAGCCAACAATTAACACTTTATGAGCTTGAAAGAAAACCAACTATTCTACGTTTAATGTCATGACTTATAAATAGCACTATCATTTCTCGTTCTTCGCAATTTAAAATCTCTAATAAAGAGATTCGCGAATGTGGTATGTGCTAAATTACACATACCATTCTCCATTAATAACGGACTTAAATGACTAAAAACATACCAAAAATACATTGTATTTGTATGTATTGTATTTAGTTTAGTGTGCAGAAACGGATATTCAAGAAAAGGAACTAAAAGAAATCCAAAAACAACCAAACCGAAGCACGGATGAAAAAGACAAAGCCAAAGTCAGTCAAAAGTCAGCCACATGAAGAAAAAAACAACATGAGGGAACTAAAACAGCCAAAACCTCAAGTAGTAATTACTAAAATAACAATGACAAGGGGCAAAGATCAAACTAGGCAGAGATTAGCATTCAAGTTATATAACATGAGGGGACAAAAATGCCTGAGCATTCCCCCATAAATGCCGATCTTTCCGCCTCATCAAAAACCCAGTGTACAACTATGATGTCATTCCCATACTTCCCACCTGCAAAACCACTCGACACCCTAGCCAAAATCATTTCATCCACCCTACTATTTTCCCCCCCAGCTGTATAAAGTCCATGTATGTCAATCCCTCACCTTTCCCAAGTACTCAATGTCTGAGATTGACACTAAAGAAGCACAAAAGAAATTACAATGGCTGGGATTAGTGGCTTTAAGTCTCTCTACAAAAGAAACACAAGAAAGAAGGGCATGAAGGACTTAGCTTTTAGTATAAAATAGGAGGCAATGTGAGCCGAGAAGCAAAAAAAAAAGAGAAAAAAGTAGTGTAGAAGTCATTAACATTTCTTTAAATTAAGTCAATCTTTATGTTTCTTTCAGCTTATTTTACAGTTTATTGCAATTCTTATGTACTCCTTTTTAAAAGTTTAATGAAGTGTTTGAAGTTTAAGGTTTATACCCGTTATTGAGTCTTATTGTCAAACTGCTTATATTACCTTTAAAATGTGTTTAAAAAGCTCTTAAAACACTTATTAATAAGCTATTTTCACTTAACAATTCAATAAACAAAGTAAAAATTTAACTTGTACTTGAAAAAATCCACTCAAAAATACCACAGCTTGTACTTTGGATGATAGCCGAGTTGATGGGCCTTATGTTATTCCTAATAACGGAGCTTGTAGGATTGATCTTTCAAAAGCCAATTTGCCCTTTTTAGAGCATAAGGCTTCGTAAGTTCTCAAGTGTCCCATTTTTTAGCTCATCCTTTAGCATTTGCTAATTAACAGCAAGTTAAAGATTATTTTTTTCTTTGTGTGTATTCTTATTTATGCATATTAATGAAGTACAGTGCTTAAAAATAGGTGTTTATAAGTTTTAAATATCATTGTGCAAGATTTTACCAAATTTCATTAATAATGTCTTGTTAAACAGTCATTTTGAATTCTAGCTTACTTCAGTGCTTATTTATATTGTATGATTTTTGCTTATTAATGTCCGTTTCTCATTGTATGTTTTAGCTTACTGTCTTTGAATCCCATGGTTTAATCCACCCTTAATAAGCTAAAAACATCCTTTAAGCTATTTATAAAGGGGTGTTTGGGTTAAGTAAGTGTAAAACGGGTCAAATAAGAAGTCAATGGGTTGGTGTCATGTTAGTCAACATTAGCTTAAAGAATAAGCTGTTATAAGTCTTTTTCAAAATATTTTTTTTTAAGTTTAAAAAAAATGTTTTTCAAGGTTTTCTAAACCACCTTCCTGCTGTAAGCATTTTTTCTTGCTGGTAGCATTGTTACCTGCCAGGTAGCATTGTTCCTGCTGCTAGTAGTGGTTCCTGCTGGTAGCATTGTTCCTGCTGCTAGTAGTAGCATTGTTCCTCCGTTTTTAATCCCTAGTTTTTTTTAAAACTTCGTTATTTTTCATTAGAAATCTATTTTAGTCTTTTAAAAATGTTTTCTAGGTTTAATTTGCAAAATTATGTTTTTGACCCTCGTATTTTCGTGCCCGTTTTAGGTTTAAGTTATTTAGCTTTCCGATTTAGGTTTTATTATAATCGTTTTTTGAGTATATTTAATTGGTAAAATAGAAAACCCATCATATCCAAGACATAATCAAACATCAATTATCATCCTCATTCGATTTTTTATCCATTTCAGCATCGATTGGAAAAACGACCCCGGGAACTCATACTTCCGTTTACGTATATATAATAAAATTTTTGTGAACATTTGACCAATCCTTGGCCAAAGGTGTTTGGTTGGATATGTTTAGCTTACTTAATAAATATAGTATATATATATATATATATATATATATAATATATATAAATTATATATAATATATATATTATAAATACGAGTCAGAAAGCTTTAGCCAATAAAATCTAACTCGGCATATATTAAAATCTACATGAGATTAGCACAAGTCTTCATTTACGTTAATAACAAATCAAGTCTAGCATGTTTAAAATCTACTTGAGACTAGCACAAACTATCATCGTTAATTGTTAAGGAAAAAGCTAAGGTTTAAAACCGATCGGGTCAAAATTTATTTCTCGTTCTCACCTTTATTTATGCCAAAACACTTATTACATTATTTATTTATTTTTTTACAACATTTTTCACTTTTTTTATGCATAAAAATTTAAATTTTTTCCTATTTTTCATATAAATCACATATTTTTGGTGGACAACGGGTTACGTGAGAACAACGGCTGCATCATAGATCAAATCGATTATAAAAGACCCCCCCCATACAACGCTACACATATGTCCTCATGTGTGATATTAATACCCCCATACTAATTTCAAGGCATAATTCAAGTATTAAGGGTTAATCGATAAGATTAGGATATGGGATTCCCTAAATGAAGCTGAGGATATGAAGCTCGAATAAATGGACAAAACCATGAGCACGAGAGTCTTCAAAATCCGAGTAATCCTGGACATAAAACCACAAAGCACAAAACACGAAACACGAGAAAGGAAAGGCAAGTCCCCTCTCATTAATTGTTTAGAAAAATAGAATAAGAAGATAGAAATGCTTGTTTTTGTTAACCGAGTCACGAGCTTGACTCGACCCCGAATTAATTCGTCCATGGGGAAGCAAATGGAAAAGAAAATCTCAATCGGGCTTTCATTAATGTTTGGATAAACATTAAAGCACATGAAAGTTCCATCCCGATGAGAAGCCACCAGCTCTAAGTGGAGATGCCGGGGTCAAAGATCGATCTTACACTCCTGGTGGAGGCAAGATAAAGCGAGAAACCTCGGGTAGGTGAGAAACGGAGAGAAAGTCCTACATAGTCAAATGTGAAGGAATCGTCATCTTCAACATTTTGAGAAAAATCAATCTCACTTCCCCTTTGGTCATCATTAAGCTCATTAAAATTATCAATCACGGAGCAATCGGGCACAAAATTAAGCAATCTCAACTTCCCCTTTGGTCATCATGTAAGCTCATTAAAAATATTGGCCCCGCTGCCGAGGAGGCCTTTGAAAAATAATACGATTACGTTTGAAGAAAGCGATAAGTTGAATCTGTGAATTATTCTTTATAAATAAACATAAAAAGTACAAAATATTTTTTTTAGTTCTTATTATTAGTATAATTATCATATTAAAAAAACCAAAAAATGTAAAAACAATGTCCAAAAAAAAAAATAAAATTCAACAAAATGGTAAAAATACCAAAATATAATAATTCCACAACCTGAGGTATTATATAACAACTTCCGTTGAACTTGTGGCACCTAACTCGAACAAAAGATTTAAAGAACTTGCCATTGTGGTCACTTACGACGTACCGGCTCACCCTTGAAAGTTTAAACAAACTATAAAGAGGGAATAAGTATGGTTAGTTCCAAGGAACTACGACCCGAAGAGAAATAAGCTTCGCGCTATTCTACTTCCTCCGCTCACTGTGCTTATAATCTTTTTGAGAGCACGATGAAGTAATTAAATTATTTGGTTTGAAGTTGTCTTATCTCAATGTCCGTGTAAAATCAAATGTGAATAAAATCATTGAAAAACCAAAAAAATTAGTATAAATTTTCCTGTTTATATTTCTATTTGTGCATTGCGCACTCGTTCACAAGCCCGTAAACGTCGACAACAACAAATCCGACAAACTTCTGTATTAATACCAAATCTTGAGAAACCCAATCCTCCCATAGTTACGATGGAAGATAATCGTACTATGGCTCAATTGCTCGAAGCACCCACCGAGGGATACGAGGATGCAATCGTTGTTCCCGAGATCAACGCAAACAATTTTGAGATCAAGAATGGTCTGCTTAACCTTGTTCAAAACAAGCAATTTTTTTGGACACGATAAAGAAGACCCACATGCTCACATCCGATATTTCAACAAGATCACTTCTACGATGAAGTTTTCCGAACGTTCCGAGTACTCGGTAAGCTTTATGCTTTTCCCTATTTTCCCTCAGGGGCAGCACCGGATTTGGCTTGACAAAGAACCCCCTCATTCATTCTTACATGGGAATGAATCTTGTGTCGAAATTCATATTAACAAAATCTTTCCCCCTTTCTAAAACGACAAATCTTAAAATTGAAATCACAGATTTCAGCAAAGGTTTGACGAATCATTTATGAAGCATGGTACCGATTCAATGATCTTGAAATCATCACCATCATCTTCTGATTCAGTCTGTGCTTCATCATCATCATCTTGAACGTTTTCATCATCGTCAATTTTCTCATCACTTTCATCATCTTGAGCTTTCTCATCATCGTCATGTATATCATCATCTTGATCATCTTCACTTGATTTCCAGGAGATATCATCGTCTGAGTCATAATCAGGTGCATCGGGAACCCCTGGTGTAATACCAGTTCCTTCATTTGCACCAGACCCGCTGGCATGAGAGATGTGAGACTCTTTACGGCTCCTCTTTGTGATTATCTTGAGTTGCTTAGCTTCTGTCAATAATGCCTCAGAGATAGGCTCTAACTCTTTTGCCTTCTGCTTTCCTTTTCCCGACTTCTTTTCTTTCTTTTCTTTGGGGACTGTGGGAGGCTTCTTCTTAGTGGTTGCATTAGTATCAGCTATCTTCTTACTTTCTTTAGTCTTTGGAGGAATCTTTCCTGAAGCAATAGCATAATACTCTTTGTATGATTCAGAGTTGCTGATGTCCTCGTTGGTTAATGCTACTGGCAAGATAGACCCGTACAACTGAGTATCTTCATTCCTTGAGATGACATTGATTGTTGTGAACATTGGGTCATCTCTGGCATAATGCCAATTTACCTTGTTTCTTCGAGGAATTGAAGGGTCTTTATTCATGACAAAGTTGACGACTAGCTTGGTGAAACGAGGATAGTACATCGCATTGCCCTTCTTCGTATTTTTGTTCTCAATCTGGTAAATGAAGTCCTCCCATAGAAGATATGCATAATCAACCTTTTTGTTATTATACATTCCCCATAAGATTTGAGCTTGAGAAAGACGAAGACAGTCGTAGGATGGTTTACCACTGAGACATTTGTTGATGATAGCATCAAATGATCTCCAGGGTTGATGCAGTTTATTGACATTAATGTCAGTGATCTTCCTTATTTCTCTAGAGTGACCAAGACTGGCCAGAAATGCGAGAAACTCCTTCTCAAGAGGTGGTTCTTCAAACTTCTTATTACCGACGTTAGGGCAAATTTGAAGAATGTCTCAGAATTGATCAAGATTGAGAATGTGCTTTTTGTTATTCATCTTGAATATGACAGATCGGTTATGAACATAAGCAGAGGCCCAAAATTCTTGCATATAGATCTTTGGAACATCAGCTAAAACTTGGAATGACTTGTAGAACGGAGTGAGTTTTAACATATCATAGGCTACTTGAAGAGTTGCTTCCTTTGATGTGACATCCGAGCTTAATCGAAGATTGCATTTACCAATCTTAAGTCGGTTGGCAGGAGCAACTAAAGCATCATCCAAAGCAATCTGATCTGCTATTGAGATTTCCATGAGTCTATTTAAGAAAGAGTGAGTGCAGTTTATAATGTGACACAATCATTCATACATGAGAACCTTTATGACTTTTAGCACTGTTTAAGATCAATCATCTTAGATAGACTAATAACGTATAAGACAAAGGCACCTATCCTAACAACTAAGTTGAATGTAGTTAACCTTGGTTTTGTCAAGCTTTTAATGTCTATTTTAAACTAAGAGACTTGTTTAATTTAACCTTAGTTAGAAAAAATTTAACTTTAGTTAAAAAAAATCTGATCTTAAGTGTGTTAAGTCGAAACTGGTTAAGTGTTAAACATCTTCACTCGTTCAGTCCACAAAGAATATACCTCGATCGGTTTGCATTGACTATCACTCATTTGGTTCATATAAAAATTTGCTCGATCGGTCCATACTAAGTGTCACTCGTTCGGTCCACGCTTAATGACACTCGTTCGGTCCTTACGATGATTCACTCGTTCGATCCATACTGGATCTACTCGTTCGGTCCTCAATAGGATTCACTTGTTCGGTCCTAATAGTCTTTCACTCGTTCGGTCCGTATTAAAAATCACTCGATCGGTTCCCTTTACACTGACACTCGTTTGGTCCACATTACAAATCACTCGATCGGTTCCCTTTACACTGACACTTGTTCGGTCCACATTACAAATCACTCGATCGATTCACTCTACACTACACTCATTCGGTCCACATTTTATATCTCTTGATCGGTTCACACTACTAATCACTTGTTCGGTTCATACGTTTTTATGCTCGTTCGATTCAAGCATATTTTGATCGTTAGGTTGTCTTAAGGTTTTACTAGATCGATTCTAACAATTAACAATTTAACAATGTTGATCTCAAAAAAAAACCTTACCACTACTCTAACATATCTAGGAAACCATGTTACAACAATTCCACACAAAACACATAATATTTTTACATTATTTTGCATATTTCTACATTTTCGAGCACAAAACAGTCAAGAACATGATTAAATCACAACGAATGATAAAACTTGATTAACCTATACATATATTACACCTAACACTACAAAAGCCCTCAATCAATTTGAAGTTTTAACCAATTTTTGATTTTACGAACCCTAATTTTATAATTAGGGCAATTGTGATCAAGAGTGGCGAAAACGATCAATTCCTTTAGGATTCGAGTTGATTAGGTAATGATGATCAAGATTTAAGTTATACCTTAGAGATGAAAATGAGTGACTATGCTTGTATGAGGTGATGCGATTTGGAGAGTGTGTTTGAGTGTGTTTGTGTGTGTGGAGAACAGTGAAACCAAACAGGGTGAGGGGTGGGATGTCATTTACCATAATTTTAACTTTATCACATTTGGCCCCTCATGTTTAGATGACATCTAAGTTTTGCATTTAAGTTTTATAAGGTGAAATCAAGTTAAACTATTAGCACTTTTGGTCCCTAAAGTTTTATACTCGCACACCTATAGACTTAAATTAGCAAACTACACCCTAAAGGCATAAACAAGTAACACATAAGGCACACGCAAGCTAAAACAAGTTAACTTTTGGATAAGAGATAGACCGATATTGTTTAAAACCTTTTTCCTTTAACAGCTCATTTTATCATGACAAAGAAATTTGACATTCTCTCCCCCTCAAACAATGACCCATTTTCTATTGAAAGAGCTGTAGTCGTTGTTTGAGAAGTCAAATGTTACATGAAAAAATATTTTCAGATGATGGAATGATTTTATTTTTGAAAAAAAACAACAAACACCATGGTAAATAAGATTTCTCTTATTTATACACATAGATGCACTGAAACGTACACTTATGGATAAGTATGAAGCACGGGTTGTGATACAAAGTAATCACAAGCCTTTGCATGGTCATAAAGTAGACCATGCCCGAGAATAAATTCCCGTTGTTAGGAACAACTGTCTTTTAGACGACATGTTTTCCTCAAGGTGAAAAGTGGGTTACTATCTGAAATAATAGCAAGCCATTTGGCATCTTTTGAAAACATTTGAAACTTCTGCTCGAACTTCATTTACAGGCTTGTATCATTGTTGAATGATATTTTTAAGACCGTAAATGTTATCGATTTCAGAAGACATGCCTTTTGAAAACTTCTTTTTGACTTTTTCTCATTTTTTAATTTTGTATTTTGATTTTGAAAAAAAAATTATATAAAGAGAAAATATTTTTGGTTTTTCTGAGTTATATTATGTACATATGATACAAAGGATATCCGAATAGGTACCACCACTATTCGTCAACGTCATCTGCCAACTTTTTCAGAGTCTCCGGCGTAAAACTTCGCATACCCAGCTTGTTGATTAGAAATTCAATTCTTTCTCTGCCAAGCGCTTTAGTGAAGATGTCCGCCAATTGATACTCTGTATTGACAAAGTAAAGTTCGATCACCCCATTTTCAACATGCTCTTTGATGAAGTGAAACCTGATGTCTATATGCTTGGATCTGGAATGTTGAACGTTGTTGCAGCATAAGGCAATAGCGCTCTTGTTATCACAGTACATTGGAATTTTATTGAATCCATAGCCATAGTCGGTAAGTTGTGATCTCATCCAAAGGACTTGAGCACAACAACCGGACAAAGCAATATATTCAGCTTCCGTACTGGATATCTGATGTGTAGTTTTATATACCTAAAATATATCACAATATAATATAAACCTAAGAGCAATTAAGAAAATTACCAAGTTACCCTTGATAAAATTCACTCTCAAAAATATATATAATATAATATATAATACGTATATTTAACCGGACAAGTATGATCACCCGGGTTGTTTCCCCAACGACTAGTGAAATTGAAACCTTGTTTAAGTTTGGATTATGATTTGAATAAGCAAATGGATGGTTTTGATAATCTAAAGAAACAATTAAAATGGACAATTAAAAAACAATTAAACAAATAAGGAAAACAAACAAAACGCGACAAATAAGCAAGTAAACTAAAATTAAACCCTAAAAATGCAAACTAATTTTCTACACATAGATTAGGATAAAAGAAAATTTTAAGAAAATTAAAAACATTTTTTAGATTATTTTTGAATTTTTTTATCAATTAACAACTATTTAATTCCAATTAAATCCTAAGAAATATAAAAAATATAAAAATAATTGAAATTGTATTTTTCATAAGTAAAATAAGTAAAAAGAAAATTTTAGAAAAAGGAATTACTATTTTTGGCTTTTTAGATTAAAAGATATGATTTTTCTAAAATTTAAACTAATTAAAAACTATAAAAATAATAAAACTATTAAAAATAAATCCTAAATTTATAAAATCTACACTAAAAAAAGAAAGTGTACAGAAATTTTTATAAAAAAAAAAGCCCTAATTTTTTACTTTTTATTATAAACCTTAATTAAACTAATTAAAAGATAAACCCTAATTACTATTAAAATTATAAACTAACTAAAATTAACGAAGGACAAATAGTATAAGACCTTGAGGACTATCATTGAAATTGACAAACTAACGGAGGCTAACTGAGCAAACAACTAAATCCAAATGTATACAAATCCACCCCTGAGGTCCCTACCCCAGACTTCAACTAAAGTCCAATAAGGCCCGAATTAAGTTGAAGAATTGAAAATGATTATTATCAAAAACTTTAAAAGCGAGCAAAGTTGTAAAGGAAGCAAGTGGGAACAAAAATAATAAAAGCTGTACTTGGGCTGAAAATCACAAATAAGCTCAATAAGAGCTTATTTTTAAGCTGGCCTCAGAAAGGAGGGCTTAACCCTTGGTTTTAGAAAATAAGCTATAAAAAGCTCAAAATTAGTTCAAAATTAAAAAAGGAAAGAAGTTCTAATGAGCTTATGATATGCTTAATCTATAAATGAAAAGAAATAAAGGCTTAAACTACTTTTAAGCTACTGAAATTGATCATGAATTAAGCAAACTTAGTGAATAAGCCAAATAACACAAAATCTAGATAAGCTAAAACTCTTAAAAAGCTATACTAGATTAAAAGCTTCTAAAAACTTACTAAACTACTTAATAGCTAAACATTTAAGCAATTAAAACAAGTTACTTAAGCTAGAATTTAGAGTTTAAGAAACTACTAAACTATCCTACTTATTTTTGGTCTTTTAGCTTTTTGGTGACTTTTTAACAAAATTGTACTATATCAAATCTATTTAGAAATGAAAATTAAGCCCTAATCTAGATTAAGCTATATTTAAACTATATTATACTAAAGATTGAGCTGCTAATTCCTATATATGAATGCTTAAAAAGAAGCTAAAAGATAGCTTATATACTCAGCATGTGCTGAGTATATAAGCTATTATTTTCTACTAATTTTAGTGATTTTAAAAACAAATTTAGCTAGAAAAAAAATTCAATAAATTCTAAAACTATTGCTTAAAATCATATTAAAGCTATTTCTAAACTAATTATCTAGAATTTAAGCTTCTAAATCCTATGGTGGGTTTAACTAAGCTAAAAAATAAAACACAAGTACACAGGGATCTCACATTTTGTTCCTGCAGGATAGCATTTTGCACAAATCCAAACCAACAAATGCAGATGCACCTAGTGACTACCACTACTCTATATACTCTCAAATGAGTGTATTAAAACAAAGCTCTCTAGAAGCTCTAAGTGCTTATATAAAAAATAAACTTCCTAACTTAAGCTAAAATGTACCATGGTGCTGAAACAAGAAAAATAAGCCATAACTTTTGGAAAATTCATCATAACTAAACCTTGAAATCTTTTAAAACTTGCTCTCAAATGAAAATTCATGCTGACAAAAGTGTTTTCCCCCCAAAATAATTTTTGACCTTTATAAGGTCAAATCTGACTAAACAAATACCCCTTTAAGGTAATAAGTAATCTTAAGAAAAAGCTTCAAAATTAAATCTATTATAAAAACTTGATGTACAAGATAAGTTTTAGCTTTAATACTAATAATTAATGCTAATTAACAACTAAATAAGACCTAATCTAGTTTTTAAGCTAATTTTACTTATAAGGTTTTATGAAAAGTAATAAACAAAACTATGATTTAATCTAAGATAAGCAAAAACAGATGAAGAGAATGAACTAATAAGCAAATATAAGAGATAAAAAGCACAAATAAGCAGATAATAAGCAAGAAAATAAGCAGATCTAGCAATTACAAGCAATAAAGATTTACTTAACTAGAAATTAAAGAGAAACTTTACTAGCCTCTAGCTAAACAAGAGGAAACCAAAATTGGCAGCTACAAGCTCCCTATCCTTATTAATAAGCTAAGGGTATAGAGTCCATGGGAATCCGTCCTTTAAAGATCCCCCTAGTGCCCTTAAGCTATAAATTTCCGCAAAGTGCAAAAGAAAAAAAGTTTTTTAAGTTATTTTAATAAGTTTAAAAGGTATGATTAAGGTAAATTGAGCTCAATCATGAGCTTAGAGACTCATGATAGCTTATGAGTGGTTTATGAGAGCTTAATGATTCCGTAACATGAAATAAGAGCTTGACAGTAAAGGAAAAATATTATAAAAGCAAGTCTAGATTTTATAACTTGAAAACTTTCATTACATAAATGAAATTACAAGATTAAGCTGAAAATTACATTAAATAACTATTAAGCTAAACTAGTTTATTAAAAGCTAAAAAAATGAAAGGTAAAAAAAAGTGTCTCGTGTGTGTGTGAGCTGAGGCCTTTTTATAGGTGCTGAAAGAAGCTTCTAGGATGCCTTGCCTTGCTCTCCAATCCTTTAATCTTCACCACTCATTGTCTTAATCATTAGATCAAAGATTTGAGAGCCATTGGATCACATTTTGAGCTCACACAGATTGCCGACTGTTATTCTTTTGATGTTGACATCTTGTGCTGAGTTGTGTGAGTGTTTTTAGATTGTAAAACCCACATATCTAGTGAGCTTCTCCATTGAAGACTGGCTTGAGCTTGAACTTGAGCTACTGAATCCCTTGAGAAGACTTATTTGACCTTGCATTGCCTTATGAGCTCTTAATGTCAAATTAGACTATACATAAGGTCTGATGTGAACAGTAATTTTTACTGTTCACCAGTAGGTCCGAAATTCGAAAATGTCAATTTATGATAACTCGTCTTGATACGAAAAGATGGGCATAAGAAACGCGAGAATCGGGTTTAAAACGCGAAAGTTACGCCAGTTTTACTAAAACGATAATTATAAACGTTTTAACTTCTTAAACACAATTTTACCAAAACCATTAGTTGGTGATTGAGCTATATAGAATATTATGTGGTTATCAAAGTACTATATTACTAGGGAGTTTCATAATGAGGCCTCTTCGGATGGCGTATCGACGAGTTGTTGGATTTACGATTTAAAGTGTCCTAACTCCTCGAACGTCATGTCATGACCTCTTAAATTATGATAGCCCGAACGATAGTACGATGTAACAACTATAAGATTATATTCAAGTACTCGGTACTTATACGACCTATATTGGATTAGGTTGCCTTCGGATTCCTTCGTGACGCATTTTCTATTTTGAATACTTGTTGATTTCCATTCACTCAAGGTGAGTTCATAGTCTCGCATTTAAAATCTTTTCAATGTTTTATAAACCCGCGAGGGGAATACATGCTCGTTTACAAACTTGTATAATTTTACTACAGTACAATTACCTTTCAATACTTTGTGAGTTCATAGCCCCCTTTTTACCACTTAATTGTTTTACAAACTCTACGGGGTGAATTACATTGCTTGTTTTACTTTGGACACAAGTGTTTTCAAAATTGTATGCTATCCAGATTATTGCATGAATGCTATTGCCTAAGAGCCACAATTACTGGTGCAAATCCATTATAATTACGATTACTGGTGCAAATACGATTACTGGTGCAAATCCGTTATAATTACGAACTCTGGTGCAATTCCCTTATAATTTCGAATACTGGTGAAAATCCCTTATAATTACGAATACGGCTTCGATGTCATGATCTTAGTGCAATAATATATACTTAGACTTGATGAATGTGTTTCTCTTGTCTACATTACTTGTTTTGGACTTCGGAATATGTACTTATCACCTTATTACTTCGATCTTGTGGTCATTCTAAACATTATTGATTTATCTGAATCACTACTTGGATTTCGAAATACACTTTGGAAATACTGGTAAGCTACTTTTCTTACCAAAGACATTTTTCATTATTTCACATGTTTTACTTCAAACCTATGAATTCACCAACTTTATGTTGACCGTTTTTGCATGTATTTTCTCAGGTTATTATTTGTTAGTGGAGCATTGGGAGCATTTGAGTCGCGCGGATATGTTTTTGAACGCTTTAATAATTGAGTGCCATAAAAAAATTTGTAACTCTGATTTTAATATAACGAATGTGAAATTTATTTAAACGTCTCTTTTGAGGTCGTTTTCCGTGACTTGTGTTTTGTGCCCTGAAGTAGCACCCCAATGTTACCATTCCGCTGCGTTGTCCTGATTTTTGGGGGGTGTTACAATCTCTTCCATAAAAGGGTCACTATCCTCAACGGGGATAGGAGATGGAGAGAGAGACTCGATTGTAGCATTAGAATATTCAGAATTAGATTCTTCCGGAGGTCGAGGAAGAGAAAATTCATCAAAAATAGAATCGATCTTTGTAGAATCAATCGGAGAGTCACGATTTAGTAGAGATTCTAAAAGATCCGATTCGGCGTTAAAGCAACGTTCATCAATTCATTGGTTGGAATTGGAATGCAACAATCTAAAATCCTTTTGGATTAGGAAGAATTTTCTCATTAGTGATAATTTCATCGTCAAGATCGTAAAGAGGATTGGAGAAATATTTAAATTCATCCTTTTGAATTTCCTCTTCGGATAATGACTCATCATCACTAGAGAAATCGTCGTTAGAATCGAAAAGAGGATTAGAAAAAGTTGTGAAATGAGATTCTGGTGAATCATCATTAATGGGCACATCACACTCACTTTCACCATCAGATAAATCCGCGGACTCACTTGGGTTTTGGACAAGGTTCTCAACACTAGACTTTATGAATTCGTCTGATTCCGTTTCCGGAATTGTGTCAAGATGCTCATCCTCCATTATGAGAGAGTCAACGGGCTCCTGGGCGAATAAAGCGGGGTTTGATTGCTTTAGACGTAGATATCGTGCAATAATAATCTCCTAAAGGAATATAATCATCTCGTCGACAAAAGGAATAGAAAGCAGGGAGGACGGGGCAGAGAATACTGTTCTTCATTGTAAGCTTGCTCCTTTTTTCAAACTTTGCTACCCCATTCATTAAAATCTTGCTTAAGTTTTTGAATTCTAATATCACAATCTCTCTCATATTCTTCATCAATCTTCTCGCCTCGAAATCTTTTAATACCCAAATCATTCGTGATTTCTTTAATTTGTAATCAACCAATTGCTGCTCATGCCTCATTTCCTCGATACTCATATTCTCTTTAGCTGTTTGTTCTTCCGCGATTCGCTTTTTTAATTCCTTTAACATTCTTTGATCTCGTTTTATTTTGCCAAGCTCTTCAAGGAAATTTTATCAAGGGCTTCTTGACAATAGACGGAGTCCTGCGGGGGTTGTGGCAGTCAAAACCGGACTAAATACCATAACTCGGAGTAGGTTCATTGTAAGTTTTTCATTGATCGGTTGGCATTGATAATCATAGTGAGGACCCCCGCAATAAGCACAACAAAGATATTGTTGAGAAAAACTCAATGAATTTTGTGGATAATAATTATCACTAAAGTTTTGATTGTAGCACGGTTCCGGCTCATAGACAAGCGGGAACTGTGGTGAACAATCATAACCATAATGAGCATTATTTCCACATAACTCACACAAGTAAGTCTCAAACAGAAAATAGAAAAGGATAAGCATGGGGTGAACTCCCACGAAGCGGCTTGTTTTTGGTCACCGAGTCACAAGCTTGACTCGATCTCCGAATTAATTCGTTCTTGGAGAGAGCAAATGAAATACCACCGGCTCTAAGCGAAGATGCCAGGGTCAAAGATCGTATCTTCACTCCCGGTGAAGCTAGATAAAGGAGACACCTCAGGATAAGTGATAAATGGAAGAAAGGTACAAATGACAAATGTGAAGGAATTGTCCTCTTCAACATTTGGAACAACATTTTCATCTCCTCTTGGTTCAAAAGATTCATTATTATAAAGCACATCAAAATTGTTAATTTCGGGTTTTAAAATCTCAATATCCGGTGGTTCTGGAGGAGGATGAGGTAATGATAGATTATCAAAATGAAACGACTCATACTCGGGAAGAGAGTAATTAGCATGAGTAGTGGTACTGCACTCTCCGACTCTTCCATATGAATCGCTAAAAAAGGAACTCGAATTCGGGTAATTTAAATTATCCGAAAAAGAAAGAGAATTTCGTTACCGAATCACTTTCTATGATGGAATAGGATTTGTCTTTCCAAAGATTCGATATTATAAATAAGACACTAAACGTTAAAACAATTATTCACGAAGTGATAACATCTTGGATTTGAAGAAATGTCATACAAAATCAAACTCTTCTTTCTTGATCACTTCCATTTTACCTCCTCTAGGCTAACTACTCGATGTGTCCTCAAAATAATCGTCATCACTCGAAGTATCATCATTTGAATCAAAATCGTCTTCAACAATTCCCGGTGGAATTGGAGCAATATGAGCAAGTTCACCAGCGAACTCCTCGAGAATAGGATTGATCTTAGAAGAATAAACAATCGAGGTATCTAGGTTAATCAAAGATTCCACAAAATCGGACTCAACATTAACACAATTATCATCACAATTAGGCACATCACACGTATCGTCGGAAATACCCTCGAACTCACTTGGGATTGGGACAAGGTTCTCAACACTAGACTTTATTACTTCGTCCGATTCCGTTGCCGGAATAGTGTCGAGATGCTCATCCCCCATATTTAGAGAATTATCGGGTTCTTCGATCGGTAAGTCGGTTGTGATTGCTAAAGGAATATAATCATCCTCGTCATCACAAGTAACAGAAAGCATGTAACGACAGGCAGCAGCATACTTTTCTTCTTCGTAAGCTTTCTCCTTTTTTCGAACTTCGCTTCCCCATATATTAAAATCTTGCTTAAGTTTTCGAATTCTAATCTCACAATCTCTCTCATATACTTCATCAATCTCCTCGCCTCGAAATCTTTTATAACCCAAATCATTTATTATTTCCTTAATCTCTCTATCGACCAATTGCTGTTCATGCATCATTTCCTCGATACTCATATCCTCTATTTTCTTTCTTCGATCTCTTATTATTTCTTCAAGTTTTTCTTCCATTTTATTAAGGACTTGTAGAATTCCTTGATGATCGACGGAGTCTTGCGGGGGTTGTGGGTGGTCAAAACCGGAAGAATTAGGATAATAGCAAGAATTTTGCTCACAATAATCTTCATTCATTGGTTGACATTGAAAAGTTTCATGAGGACCCCCGCAATTTGCACAACAAAGATATTGTTGAGAATAACTCTGAGAATTTTGTGGAAAATAATTATTAAAGTTTTGATTGTAATACGGCTCCTGTTCATAGACAAACGGAAACTGTGGTGAACAATCATAACCATAATGAGCATCATTTCCACATAACTCACACAAGTAAGTCTCAAACTGGAGTTGTGGAGGGTAGGCGAAAATACTTGGAAAATCATTGGAAGAATGAGGTTTGGAATTATAAATGAATGAATTCTCATTTTCATAATTGCATGTCGGGTGAACAATTGGCAAAGTATGGGGAGGTAGGTTGAAAACGTTAGGAGGATCATCAACAAGGTTAGGCTTTGAAACATGAGGTAATGAAAAGCATGACGGATCTAAACTTGGGAGAGTTTGTGGAATTTCATTAATGGTTTGAGTACACGGCTCCTGTTTAGAAATGATCGGATCTTTTGGTGGACAATTATAACCGAAATGAGCACCTTTACCACAAGATTTACAAATGCATTGTCGACAGAAAATTCCATCTAATGAATCACCGCACTCGTAACAACAATTTTGGTCAATCTGTGGAGGACCTTGCGAAGTCTTTTCACCGGGGTCTTGATTGACAACGCATGGCTCTCGAAGAGCATTAACAACGTTGGTATTGTCGTCGGATGATTCGGAAGTATCTTGAAAGTCTTGGAAAATTCCATTTTTAACACAATATGTAATCAAATCTTCCTCAAATTCCTTTCGTAAAAATGCACATCCACGACAACTCGGACCATCAACCGGGGTTCCACATCTTGCACAACGCGGAGAAGAGTCGGGTACGGGAACAAGAATCTTGTCTTCAAGATTCCCTATTGAACAACATTCTCTAGTGTACAATCTTCCACAAGTCGAGCATTCCTTGATAGCGTAGAGGGATTTTGAACGATGAGACGCCATAAGAATTAAACAATTTAGAGGATTAAGAAGAAGAATTAAATGGTTAAGAAGAAAAAGAAGATTATTTTTGATTTTTTCGATTCTTTAAACAACATATTTTATTTACGGACAAAACGAGAGACAACTTAAACCAAATAATCAACTCACTTCACGGTAGCTCTCAAAAATTGCTTTTCAAGGTGAGCCGTTCCTCGTAAGTGACACAAATGGCAAGTTTTTGAATCTTTGGTTCGATTTGGGAACTTTTCAAGTTCACCGGAACTTATTTATGATAATACCTCAATGGAAGGTATTATATGTTGGTGTTCGTTTACCAACTTTGTTTATTAAATTTCTTTTTTAAAGGACAATTTTTTTATATTTTTGATTTTTCTTTTTTTTTATATATTTTTTATCTTTTACTTATACTAAAAAGAAAAGGAAAATATTTTTTACTTTTTTATATTTTATGATTTTTTTTTGATTTTTGAATTATAAAACAAGAATGAAACTTTCGAGGACGAAAGGATCTTCAAACCAAATAAACTAAAAACGAAGGAATCTTAAACACTAGTCCCCGGCAGCGGCGCCAAAAACTGATTGCAGTTATATATACCCAAAATATATATATAAGATAAAATACTTCAAAGAGCAATTAAGAAAATTCCCTAAGGAAAATTCACTCTCAAAAATATATATAATATAATATATAATACGTATATTTAACCGGGTAAATATGATCACCCGAGTCGTTTCCCCAACGACTAGTGAAATTGAAACTTCGTTTAAACTTGGATTATGATTTGAATAAGAAAATAAATGATTTGATGATCTATGACTACCAAATAAAAAAACAACAATTAAAATTGAAAATTAAAGGCAAATTAAACAATTAAACAAATACGGAAAACAAATAAAACGTGTTAATTAAGCAAATAGACTAAAATTAAACCCTAAAATTGCAAACTAAGTTTCTAAACCTAAATTAGGATAAAAGAAAATTTTAAGAAAAAGAAAAAAAAATTTGATTATTTGTGAATTTTTTATAAATTAAAAACTATTTAATTATAATTAAATCCTAAAAAAAAAAAAGAATTGCAAGTAATTAAAATTATATTTTTCCTAGATAAAACAAAGAAAAAGAAAATTTTAGAAAGAAGAATCACTATTTTTGGGTTTTTA